>CM031922.1:8728862-8969426 GCA_018703695.1 Prunus fruticosa
CTCTCATGTACACTGGAGGAAAAAAAGGAAGAAAGAAAAAAAAAAACAGAAACTCTCTGTATGTGAATATTGAGAATGGCAGTAGTACCTGTTATCTTCTATGACGCAAAAATTGATAACTAGGCACATCATCTACAAGACCACAAAATGGTATTCGCTGCTTTATTCTTAATTTTGTCCTCCAGCTCAGTCTCTCTCTGGCCCGTTACCTCCAATCTGCCTTATATCATCATCTCTCCTCCCTCTGGGAGAAGATGAAACCCTTCTGCGAGCTTTGAACTGGATGTATTTGGGGGTCATATTTCTGGGAAGCAAGGTAATTTAACGCTGTAACTATATCTGTTATGACAGGCCGCATATTGGGCTGCTCCTGGACGCACATTGCAGCAATAGCAAGGGCTTGGTATAGTCCCCTGACAGGATACTGACCTTGGAGCAACGGATCCACCATTTGTGAAAATCTTTCCGGTCTCTAAACAGCGGTCTTGCCTGGAAACAATATAACGGTTAGCAATTTATAAGCCCAATCTGAACAGGGCTCTTGCCTAAAAACAATATAACAGTTAAAGTGAAAGTAAAAGTTCATTTGTGCTTTTACATAGGGCAGACAACTACATTAGCTAGTTTCTTGTACATGGAGGTTATTCAAAATTCAAAATGCTCAACAATTCAAGCTACTTTGGATATCAAAATATCAAAACATAACTACAGATGACAATAGAGACTAAAATCAACCGCAATACAAAAAATCTTCTAACTTCCAAGGATAGTCTCTTTCAAGTGTCAACTGACTGCTGCCCCTATTTATTTCCCTTTATCTCTAAAGAAAATAAGTTTCAACAAACTGCTATTCTAATTGGTAGCACTTATATAAATTGCATCCATCCCAGTGGGCAGCAGACATAGTTAAATTTTACCAAGAAAAGTGATTAAGAAAAGCAAAATCCAGAAAATCAGCATTTCCAATATTTATTGCTTGCCGCACAATGTTACAAAAAGGACAGCAGCTACCGTGAAACTAATTCAACCTATGCAGTACCACAGAAGGGAGTGGAATAGTAGATATCAGAGAAGAGAGTGCAATGCTAGAGTTATCTTACCCATGCTACCAGGTTCTGCTCTTTGACAGGTTTTGTATTATCAATAGCTTTCCTTCCTGTGATAAGCTCCAAAAGAACAACCCCAAAGCTATAAACATCTGACTTAAAAGTCAGCTGACCTGTCATTGCATAATCAGGTGCACAATACCCATACGTGCCCATAACCCTAGTAGAAACATGAGTCTTATCTCCACTGGGACCTACTTTGGCCAAGCCAAAATCAGATAGCTTTGGATGATACCCCTCACCAAGCAAAATGTTCGAGCATTTCAGATCACGATATATAACAGGGGGCTGCATTTTCTCATGCAGATACTCTAAACCCCTTGCCGCACCAGCTGCTATCTTCATTCTTGTATTCCAGTCGAGCGCCTTCCTGCTGGGTGGAAGATCTGTAAAGGGCAAAAAAAGGGCACTATTCAAATATAACTCATGGCCACCTCAAAATAAGATGCATATTTCACAGAAAGTGAAAAGGTAATCAATAATACAACAAGGATTGGTTTTAGGCGTGAGTTAGTTGCATACCATGCAAATGGTTTTCCAAGGATCCTAATGGCATATATTCATAAACCAATAGCCTCTGATCTCCCTCGGCACAAAACCCCATCAATTTGACGAGATTAGGGTGGTCAGCCAGACTTAGCGTCAATACTTCGACAACAAACTCTCTAATCCCTTGGCATCCATTACGATCAAGCTGCTTGATAGCAACAACCTACACCAAAAACAATAGCAAAATTGGGTCACCCCTCAAGCTTACAATTCATATATTAATTGACAAAACACATTTGATACAAAAGTATAAAAAGGGCAAGCATGATATCCCAATAGCATTCGGTTCAATGTACAAGTTCACAACTCAATAGAAAAAAAACTATTTGTCAATTTGGGTTTGATAGGTATCACAAGAGGTTCGATTTAATGGTAGAGCTTAAACTCAGCTGCACAAACCTGGTTAATTTTCTCTAAGTGACCCTTGTAAACTTTTCCGAATCCTCCTTCACCTAGAAAGCAATCAGACCTGAAATTGCCAGTTGCTGCTGCAAGTTCATCAAATGTAAACGTCTGTGCTCGCTTGCCGTTGGTTTGTCCATCCTTAGAAACCTCCTCCTTTATATTCCACTCCTTTGCATCCAACGATAACTGGTCATCCTTAGAGACCTCCTCCTTTTACACCCAATTCCTTTTTAACATTCCCATTTGAATTCACTTCTGACATATCAAAATGACCAAATACAAACATGCACACAGACAAGTAAGTAAGTGAGATTGAGAAGGCCAAGCATAAAGACAAAATTCGGCACGTGGTAACCAAAATCCAAAAAAACATATGGATTCATTCTCTCAAAAATGAGATTGAAAAATCCGGAGTCATTAAAATTTAAATGCAAACAAAAATACAAAATGACAAAGTTCAACACTATGGGACTTCGGATTATGGATTGGACCTTCCCAACCAACCACGCAAACAAACAAACAAAATGAATGAGACGCGGTGTTAATGAACAGTCACAAGAACCAAAACAAATAACTTTGGCACTAGATGAGAAATTAACAATTTAACAAACCCAGACGAATATAAAAGTATGAAAATTTTATAAATGTGATTAAAGCCCATTTTCACCACATAAAAATTTAGCCATCTTTCTTTCTCCATCCATTACAAATTTCAAAAATTGACAGTGGTTTCATGGCAAAGTCAAAGAGAGCACTGATTTTTTGAATCGATTTAAGGTGCAAAGCAGGACCAATCAAAACAAAATTCAGAAACTTTAACCCAAAATTTTATAAATAAAAAAATTGATGACCAAATAATTCAGAGAGGGAAGAACATAAACCCAGGTAAGGCAACAGAACCCATAAAAATTAAACAAAAAGGGAAATAATAATAGCCAAAAAAACAAAACCCACAATCTAAAAAATAAAATCACCCCAAGAAAATATCCAAATATGAAAATCAGATATGATCATCTACCATATGGGTTTTATCTCAATGACCCAAAAATTAAATAAAAATTAATTTTGGAAAAGAATTACCTTGATGATTGGGTTTGTTGCCGTTGATGTTGGTATTTTTATTCTTTGATTCTTTGGTTGATTTCTTAGTGCAGCGAAAGCAGCTCATCTTACACCTTTTCCTTTTTCTCTCTCCTTTTCTTGTTTGCTCACTCCCTTTTATCTCTCGACTGCACACAAAAACAGAGTACCAAAAGCATAGAAACCAACCAATCAAACAAGAAAACAGAGCAGAGCAGAATGAGAAAGGAGAAGCGTTGCAAAACTCAGACACAAAGTGACAGACTCTTGTACTTTGTTGGCGATTTTTTTCTCTAATATATATGGGAGGGTTCCCATCTGTGATGCAAATCAACCGCAAAATTTAATTCAATTTCAACCAATTAAAAGCAGCCACGTTGCACACACGAGGGTCTTTTTTCCTTCTTTTTGGGTCAGAGAGGGTCGTATTACCACTTGCCCTTTTCTAACACACTTACTAACCAAATCCCTTATTTGCGGTCAACTTACCTTTAAAACGATTTCTTATACATTTACTTATCACATATGTGACAAATATATTATACATATATCGTTACTCCACTTTGATACTATGATCATAATTTTATTGATATGATGTGTATCAATATGTTTCAATTTAAACTTTTTTAATAGCCGAGATTACTCTCACTCCCATTTTCCTATTCTATTCTTCCTAATTAAAATTCTATTATCTTCGAAGCGGTCATATATCATTGAGAATAACATTACATGTTTAGCAAATACAGTTAGAGACCCATTGACAATAATTAATGGTAATTTCAAAGAACCAAAAATTCATTACAAGAATATTCTTAGCGCTCCTCGATGTTTAGTAAGCTAATTCATCTTAGTTAAAAGTGGTGAGTATAGTTAAGGGTAAGAGTTTTATTATTGTATTCCTCAGTTAGTTTCCTCTATTTTAAAACTCCGCTTCATCCGGGAATCAACAATTTGAGAATTACTTTCCCAAGTTCAATAAGTACATTATGAGATTTACATGCCTAGTTATGTATTTATTACTAAAATAGCCCTAATAGAAATTAAAATCATCACAAAGTATGAAAAATTAAAATGAAATTATACACCTAACGGAGTCTAACCAGTGAAAAACGGTCTTGATAGTGCTCACTAATTTCAAAACTCTACAATTACGGGGCCTTAATCTGCTGCACGTGTTTTGACGACACATCCGAGCCGAGCCCGTCGCTCCGGCATATTTTGCCTGTATGGATTTATGACACGGTATTTTTGTTTTGTCTTTTACGTGTTCCGATCATGTAAACGCTATGATGACGTGGCGCCCACCCATTGGCATACGCGATTTAGTTGCGAGCTGGTCCGCAACCTATCTTTGTCCTTTTCTTCGGGCAACCAGACATCTCTCTTCCTGAGATTTGTTTCCATTCCCTGCCGGTGACGGATTAACATCACAGCAGTCCCCACAACCGTCGGATCTCCCATTGAACAAAATTTGATGCTTTAAATCTTCCAAGTGAGGCCCACCGATTGCATTAAAGGGGCCCTCTGACTTTACGCGTTTCCCCTTAATAATGCTTTGCTGTAAAAAGGAAAGTTCCAACGGTGATCCACGCGCTCGCCCGCCATAACTATGATGCGTTATTTCCTAGGGGAAACGAAACAGTAAAAATAAAAAAATTAATCACTCAACCAATAATATTCGGCCACGTCGCTACGTAGTTGGCACTTGGGATTTGACTATATTTAATTTACTATGTGACTCTTGAACCGACAAGTTGTAATTAGAATTTAGGTGGGTAATTAGCAGAAGAAGAGGTAAATAAATTTTCAGATCCCTTTTCTTGTTCAATGTTGTGGGATGGTTTAGGTAAAAGAGGACTTACCCACTATGCAATACTTGACTTTTTCCCCTCAGTTGTTGATATACAATTACACATGTGTTTCTTGTTTTAGTTTAAAAACAACCACTTGATCAATTTGCACATTAAGGTTTCTTCAAATTGAAGTTCCATTCCAACTTATATATATATATATATATATTTGATCACATTAGGATTTAGGGTTAGGTTAATATTATTTGATACGTTAGGGACTACAGTGGTTTAGGTAAACTATTCTGATCATTTCTTGTTGAAAGAGTTTTTATTGTGTTAAAAAGACAATGTCTATTTGTGATTTATGAATGCAATCTCCCTATCATTTGTATATAAAAAAAACATATGTCTACTCTTTGTTGTAATATATATCATTATTGTAAATGACTGGTCAAGAAGCCCAAAATTCTCTTAGCTTGTTTGAAGGTTTGGAACATGAATGTAATAATTTTCGTTATATTGTTTTAAACTTTTAGTAGGCGTATTTCAAATGGTAGAACGATTAAAGGATGTGTGTTAAGTGGAGAATAAGTCAATCGAATCCTAGCCGAAAAACTCCCAATCTAGGACACGGATCCTACCATAACTACGATGAAGAGTTTCATTCTTGCCATCTCCCCCTTTGAAATTAAAAGGGAATGAGTTAATTGAAAACATATTGGTATCAATCTATAAATGAAAACATTATTGCTAAAAACTATTACTGAAACAAACAACATATGTTAAAATCCTTTCTTTTTCATTGTATATTTTAATTTCCAACGCATTTTATTGAATTTGGAGCTTTTATTGTCAAACCCAAAGACCAAATTTTGTATGCTTTTGCAGCTCTGACTTTTATTGCCGTCTCCAAAGCATGAAAGAAGGTTCCGCGAGGAAAGAGGAAACTAAATAAATAGAAGTATTGTTGTCATTTATTTTCTTTTGTTTTCTCTCTATATGCAATAAACTCTCAACACAATTTTTTTACAATATAATTAATAAAAAGCATCAGATAAAATACCATTTAATTGGTCTGAACTTTCTTGCCAATTAAAAAAAATTTATACAAAAGATAATTCGAATTTGAGGCTCTCTACCTTTGCTTTTTTTTAGTAAAAAGTGAGTTACCGTGATCTTATGAGTCGTATATTATTTATTATTTATAAAAATAAACACCCCCGTAACTATATATATCTTTGCAAAATCAATTATACATATAAAATGTGTGCATCATTTGCACAAATATGCAAGAAATATTATTCTATTTGCACATGAATCAAGGCAGGAATTTTTTTGCATAATTTTGAATAATCTATTCAGTTTGTGTCATACTTTAGTTAAAAGTAAAACCAAGTGGTTAAGGCAACAAATCAATAAATAAAGTGCTGCGACAAAGGCATATACTCTATAAATCTGTACCTCAAGAAAAATAGGAGAAATTAATGGAGGACAGTAGGCCTAGAGAAAAGTACTAAAACAAAGTAAAAGTTGGTTTGGGACTGCTTTTGAAATGTCGGAAAGCATTTTTAACAATTTTTATAGCGTTTAACAAAAAAATTTATAGTGATGTTGAATCGCAAAAGTAGTTTTCGGTGCTTATTTGAGAATCACTTTTAATTGTTAAAAATTCAGAAAAATACACTTATTTTTAACAAAATTTTGATGCTCTTTAATTAATTAAAAAGAAGTGAAGAAAAATAATAAAAAAAGTCTACGGTCCACCTATTTGAAAAAATTACATAGAATATTAAATCAGCAAATCCTATTGCTCAATACGTGTTGGAAAGGCTGATCATGCAGCAATCACGGTCGGTGCACAAAGAATGGTATTATAATGACTTTATGATTGGTTTAGAAAATTCCACTGTTTCAGGCGGTGGACACATACCATGAGAAATTGTAACACATGGAAGGCCAAGATCCACCAGATCACACTGGGTTAGTGGTTGGTATTCTAACCCAGTGTATATTTGAGAATACTAACCATTAACCTAGTGTGATCTGAGAGATCTCGCAATCTATTTCTTCTCAGAGCAGTTCCAGCAGAGATGGCAACGGGTGAGCTGGGGGCGTTTTGAGCCCAAATCACGTTTCCAGCTGAGAAGGCTAGCCCGGGCAGGAGGTCGACCCCAATAGACTAGGCTGGCTCAAGGGGGAGTTCAGCCTGAGTTCAAGCCCAAGTTTGCGGACGTCAGTAACAAATTTTTTATTAAAAAAATCTAAAAAAATACAAAAAAATCAGAATTTTTTTAAAAAATAAATATTTAGTCATATTTTTCACTTCCCACACCAAAACTCTATACAAATTTATCTCCTCATATCTCATGTGAATAGTTGTTGTCATGGCAATTGGTGGAAACACCACAACCTATTGCAAGGGCAGCCATTATTCATGTGAATAATAGCTGCCCTACCCCTCCTTATCATGACAAAATGCAAACTACTGGAAGTGCTCTTAGCGTATGAAAATGAAAAGTAGGAGAAATAACAGGCAAAGAGAATCCTAGACCATTCTTAGCGAATTCGATGGATAGTTAATGGGTAGTGATGATCTCATACGCGTGGATTTGTGCTTCATTATAAAAAGGTATGCCATCCATCTACGTACAGCTACAAAAGAACCATCCTTCCTAACCCTAACTGCGAGTCTATAAACGTTATAAACAAGTTAAAGTTGGCCCTTGACAGATTGCACTATCTACTCCCTCTTCCATTAGACATTAATTGAAACAAATTATTTCCCATCATGTATTTAAATGAGATTATACTATTTATGCTAATTAGAGCATCTCCAAGGGAGATGTCAAATACCAAACATCAAATTTAAATTTGATGGCTGATGTGGCAATTTGACATCTTACACAAGTTTTACACTCCACACGATATGTCAAATTAAATTATTATTTTATTACATTTCAATGTTGATTTATTTACTACTTCTTAGAATATAATTTTTATATTTTTAATTAAAAAAAAAAAGAAAATAAACAATGCATCTGTATTGAAACAATGCATGCATGACCTTGAAAGAAAATAAAAATAGCAACAAATTAGTTCACTTGTGCAAGCATAAATGAAACGATTCAAAGTGATATGCAACGGTAATATTTTATAATTTGTTTTGTTTTGTATTATATTTTTTTCTTAAAGAAATTAGATTTTAATATGGACTAAGATGAGTTGAGACTAATCAAACGTAAATGAAACAAACTCTTAATGTTGTATATGATAGAGCAATGATCTGATCACAACAAGAACAAACAAATGGATATGGACCAACATTTTCTCAGAGTACAAATTAAAACCAAATACACTTCTGATTTAATAAACTAAAATTTAAAACAAAACATATGCAACTAAAACTTGAAATAACATAATACTGTGAGACTAATTCTCTTGTTCCTTTTGCAAAGCAACCACTCCCAACATTTCTAGTTCTTCATCAGACTCTGAATCAACAAGATTCCACAAATGCTCATCTGTCGAATCAGAAGATGAATTGGAAAAATGATGAGACATGTTGGGGTTCTTCACAATTCACTGTAAAGGAAAAGAATTTTTTTTGGTATAAAAGAAGAACTGTGTTTGAGCACAAGTTCTTTTATTTATTTATATATATATATATAGCTTTTTGAAGAAAATGAAACGAAGGAGGTGATAAACAAAAATTACATGTACGACAGGAGGAAATGGTTGTGTGTTTAAAAACAATTGTTCAACGGTAGGAAATAAACTAGAAAAAGGAAAAAGGAAAAAAATAAGAAAGGAAAATAATAAATGAAAGTTACAGCAAATTGTCTTTAAAAAATAATAAAATATTCATTTGACATCTTGTTTTTGGGTTGTCAAAATAACAGCTGAACCTCAACCTTCATTCCACATCAGCTTTGACAATTCGGTTAGAGTGATGTGAAATGTTATTTCTAACCGTTAAATATCTATGTGGCACTTTGACATATTGGTTGGAGATGCTCTTACCAATATAACAATAGCTTTGAAATTCAACAAATCTTTGGAGAAAAAAATTATTATTTTATCAATAATATTAGAGACATCAACTTATTGCACTCACTTTGAAATCAATTGATGTGATAATACGATCCCGATTGAATTCAAAAATGAATGACGGGGTCCTCGTGGCAATGACAATGATGGTTGAAGGCGCTGGTGACGGTGCATGGTAGTGACTTTTTCTTCTTGCTCACATTTTCATTATTTTAGGTTTAGGTGAGCGACAATGTGTCTTGAGCTGAGCAATGGGGCATGCTGTGGTTGCCTTCGACTCCACCGTCAAACCAGACCAATCAAACTAAGGGGATGTTGTGGTTGCCTTCCACTCCACTGGTAATCAAACCGACAATATGAATTTATCCCTCTCCACATCATTTTTTCTTACCTACAAGTTCAACTAACTACATAAAATTGTACGTTTATCTCTTTCATCACATGATCTCGAACATAAAAATTATTCCGTATAACCACACGCTTGTGTACGCAGGGGTTTTTAAATTTTGACCAAATCTAAAAAAGTTAGCTTCAGAATTTCAGATCAATTAATGCAATGTTAGAAAATAGGAGGGTTTAGGTTAAATGTTGGCACAGTGCTTCAAGGTCTAGCAATAAATACCATGATCCAAAAGTCATTTTTTCCATACAGTTACCACACATTTATGACATTCTGCTTCCGGTTTACAATTGCCAAAAGTGCTTTTTTATTCATTACTGCTTTGCAGCTTGCAAATTCAATCAGATTTTCAAGTACAGAGTTATTAAGTCATGACCAAAATGACAGAACATTCAAGAAAGTACCTAAATCCGATTGGTGGGAAAATATTGATTATGGACCAAGAAGGACAGCTTGACTTTAGAGGTACAATGACGGTTGAATAATAGGAAAGTTCCACAATGATTTGAATGGCAAAGCAAAAATAAATTATTGTTGGATGTTTACTTTTGACCCATTTAAAAAAAATAAATCTTTTATGCTGATTTTGGTGGATTCTTCTACCACAGAGGAACTTTGATAGAAGATTCAAACACACAAAAAGTCAGACAACCCACAAGGAAATTGAAATAAGAATCTATGAGTTGAGAAGCAATTATTTCAATGAACTTTCAGGGAAAGTCTTCTGTATAGTGTGTAAAATTCTAACCCTTGAATATGGTTTTGGGGTATATTGGTTGATCTAAAATGATGAGACTCAGGGGCTAGTTTGGCGTCCTTTTCTTTAAAAAAAACTGCTTCTCCTATTGCCCGAAAATAATCAGCTGTGAAAAAAGCGCTAGGCGTTTGGTAAACTATATTTGAAAAACTGCTGTGAGTAATCGAAGTGTTTGGTAAAATTTTATCAAAAGTGCTTTTAATATGTATAATGACTGAAAAGGGCATGATGATGAAATTGTTTGTTTTTTTATTCATTCTTTTTCTACTTAAAAACAAAAAAGAAAACAAACTTCACTACATAATTTTTTTTTCTTTATTTAATTTACACATTGTTTTTATCAAAAATTGTAATCAACAATTAGCATACATATATTACCATAAATTATAAATCAATATTGTAACAAAAGTAGTTATAAACATTGTTATATTAATAATAACAATGTGTTTTGAGGGCTTAGAGAGGGTTAGCATAACGAATATACAAAAGTTGTTCAATTTTAACATGCCCAAATAGATCACTACAATATAAAAGAAGCTAAAACTTGTTCAATTTCCACTCAATTTTGAGTGCATCCCACTTATTTTTCAGTTGCCCCTTATCATAATTATTTCCTGTCTCTTTCTGAAAGTTGACTCTCAAATTTTCCCATCCTTCTTTTTTAAAATGAGTGCCAGGACGACGTCCGGGCATCCACCTCCTTGATGCACAGATCACAGAATACGGATATATTATGGTTATTCCATGTAGCTGGAGCTTTTGATGAACTTCCCACATTCTTTCCCATCCTTACTAAACCAATATGTGTTGAGTATGAGAAATAGATAATAGCAAATAATTATCCCAATATATATTATACTGAAAGCATAAAAAAAGCAAACTTTCCTTTTCCTACATGTATGAATATTCATCTATATTATTCATGTAATAACAACAAATAATACTAATTAAAACAAAACATCCCTTAAATTTAGCCTTCAAATATAAAAACTTGTTCAATCTTCTGTTAATTCTTGGGAATTGAGTGGCTTTCCCAAGGCAAATTCTCCACTGGCCACACTCGAAGGGAAAGATGCCAAGATGGACAAATCCACTATATGCTATATGTTTAAAAATGATGATGGCTCCCAGAGAAAACTTCCTTAAACCCACTTCTCAATCTCAACAAGGGACAAAGAGTCCAAGCATGGAGTTTTCCTAATGATTCATGAAAGAAAACCAAGAACAAGAAGAATCCACACATGAAAATAAATCGATCACCTTGACAATTGACATAAGAACAAGAACTATATAATTTTCCTAATCTTTAATATATATTACTTGAGGAACTAGCTACCCTATTATGCCAAGAGGAGACAAAGATGACATAAGTCTTAGCCAATATTTCCAGCTTACTAGGGAACATTGTTATTGAATCTCTTAGCCAAAATTTCCAGCTTACCACAATGATCAGCATGCTACAATCACTTTTGATAAAGCCCACCAACACCAAAAAATATAAATAAAAGGAAGAAAATTAAACACTTTTGTTACAATCACTTTTGTTATTTACTTTTATTTACAGTGATTTCGTATGTGAATGAAAATAAGAAAATTAAACAAAATAAAGTCATAGCAATAACGCATACAACAAATTCCACCTCAGATAGACAAAATGCACCAATGTATGAGAATATCACATCCCCTTATTTATACATTAAGGTGGACTTTTCTGTAATTGTCATTAATGATTCTCGTTGCAATGTCACCAAGTGTCAAACCAACATAAAAATGAAGTATCTAATGACTCCGAATAAATGGCCAGAATCTGTAGCAAGTTAAATACGCAAATAAATGACTCCGATATGCATAATTACTTATCATGGCAGATAAGGGAATAGCATGACAAACAATTTTAAGGGGCATAGATTCAAGCTCAAGAACAACAAGAAAATAAAAAGTAGTACCTTAGCGGTTCCGTAGTATTGAACTATGTTTTGATGTTCAAACTGACTCAAAAGAGCAATCTCCTGGAAGAGAAAAAAAAAACCAAACAAGCAAACACTGAATGAGAAGAAAAGGATCTCAGAAACAACAGTAAAGCTAGGCTCCACTCACAAACTATTACTGAATCAATTAGTATAGGCATGCAAAACTAGGACATAGGACCAGACACAACGCAAGCCTCTCACCTGTTCAAGTTGATAAACTCTTTGCACCCCCTGACTTCCTTTATCCAGCAAGGAAACTTCCTTCATAGCAATGAAGCATCCGCAACTGCAGGAAAGAAAACTCATAATCAACAAAGTTGTAAAAAATATCAGAACTGCTGGAAAGTTGAAACGAGGTTAGGACAACGGAAAATCAACACCGGACTTGACTTTTGGGGACTGGGGTTGCAATTATATATATATATGTGTGTGTGTGTATATATAGATGTATGTATATAATGAACCAGATTGGCCTAGCGGGTTTTGTTCTTGAGATTTTGGAACTGTACCAAATTATACAATGAGCTATGAACAATGATGGTTGGGTAATTTAGAGAAAAAAGGCATCTAGGACAGACATGTTTCAGAGAAAGAGAAACAGAGACAGAAGTATCTGACCCAAAGGCCAATTGAAAACCCCAAACCAAGCTAGGGGGAAAACAAAACCTTGCCAAAAAGCAACGAGAGACAAACCCAGTACAAAAAACTCTCTCTCTATCTCTCTGTCTCTGTCTCTGTCTCTCTCCCGTGTCTTCCCCCTAAAGCCCCAAGAACACAAAGCCCCCAATCTCATAGAAACCCAGAAAAACCTAATTTCATAACATATATAAACCCAAAAATCATAAATGTAATGAAAAGATGAACTTACTGATGAGTAGCTGATTGTTGTTAGCAATGAACTTCCTTGATTGAGACTGGAATTTTGAGACAGCGAAGGAAGAAGAAGAAAAGTGAGAAGAGCAGAGAGTGAAGGTCGCGAGATATTTTGTGAGAGGGACAACCGTTGTCCTTTGGTAAAATGTTTAGGGGCATTCTAGGAATAATGAAACTTTCATTAATCAAAAAACCGGCTCTTTTTTTAAGCAGCTTTTGAAAGCTGGTTATTGGCAGCTTTGAGTTTTTGCTTTTTATTATGGGTGTTTTTAAAATAAGCATATTTTTTTGGGTTTACCAAACACCCAATTCATGTCAAATTTTTATTAAAGCTGCTTTTTTAAAAATTTCAGCTGGGCCAAACGCCACCTCATAAGGACTAACTTAAACTCAACTCCAATTCAATCCGAGCCGGGCCACCAAATGAGGCCCACAGATGAACACACCTATGCACTGGAATGAAACCTAGCTACAGAGCACGTTATAACTTATTTCTAACTTTAGAAAACGAAGTTAGAGTAAAGTGAAAACATATAACTTCAATGAGACTCCTACAGAATCATTTAACCTTTCATTGGTTTCAGACATATTTTTCCCAAACGGATCCTTTGGACTTCAAAATCATCAATGAAACCCGTCAATGAAGCAACAAAGGCAAAGGAGTGTACATTTGCCCTTACATAACAAAGTAGGTAATATCACAATTGGGTTAAAGACATGGTGCTAATATCACAAAAATACAGAAGATATATTACTGTTTCATAATACAGAAAAAATGATGGGCAAATGATTAAATAATGGACAGATCGTCTAGATTTTAGAAAAAGGACATTGACTTACATACCAGGAGATTCTCATTTTAACTCTCATGACATCTAAGTTGTTTGGACTATAACTTGTACCAAAAAACCAAAAAAAAAAAGTGGCCAACTCAAACTATTTGGAGGCTTATAACCAAGCTTATGAATTTACTAAATCAGTAGACCACTGAACTAAACATAAAAATATGAACTTTATAATCCACCAAATTTGCTAATTTTTTTTTCTTTAATTATTTAATCTTAATTTGTCAGATAAATTTTGGACAGAAAATTAATATTAATGGTAAGCTCTCATCCTACAGCTCTCCAGTTTTACAAAGAACCCCTAAAACCCTAAATCGTGAAAATTCCCTAAATCCCTAAAATGATACAATACAAAGAGTATACAATGCAGAGAGACAAAAACAGAAAGAAAAAGAAGTAAATGGCAAAGCAAGACAGTGAATCAGTGATAATATAAAATAGAGAGGAAAATACCTTGGAGAGAGAGAGAGGGAGAGAGAGAGAGAGGAACGAGCCTTGATCGGCCCAGCGGGCCTAAAGCGAGACGTCTGTGTTTTTCTGAGGAGTGGGTCTAAAGGTTCGAATATTTTTGCCAGGTTTGGGCCGTTTCAACCCGGTTCAAGTTTTAAACGACAGAATAACTCCTTAAGCTTGTTGCAGCTTCCTGAGTTGGAGCAGAGTGGTGCTCAAATTGAAAATGGCGTCTCTGGTTCGATCAGCGTCTCTCAGATTTCTCAAACCACTCGGCAATCTCACGCTAAACGACGCCTTTAACCACCCGCGAACCCAAACCCTAAGCGTCCGGGCGTTCTCGACGACCTTGTCCCCGCCTTCAAAGGCTGTGGTGTACGAGCAACACGGTCCTCCCGATAGGGTCACCAGGTCACTCTCTAACTTTGTCTTACAAATTCACCTTTTTTATTTTTCTTTTTCAAATTTGAAGTTTTTAATTTCTGGTTTTTGCTGTTGGAAGAGTGATACAGTTGCCGCCAGTTGAAGTGAAAGAGAATGATGTGTGCGTGAAAATGTTGGCTGCTCCAATCAACCCTTCTGATATTAATCGAATTGAAGGTTTTTTTAATCTTTTTCTCTTCCTTTTTCTTTTTCGGGTATTGCCTCATTTGGTTTATTGTTCCATTACTATCCGTTTGGTTGCTCAGAAAATGGAGTTAAATTTACTAGAACATGTGCTCCGAGTAGGTTTTCCAAAAAAAAAAAAAAAAAAGAAAGAAAGAAAGAAAGAAAGTTTAACATCAGTAAACATAGTGACAAACTTGTTAAGATCACATTTTGAAGATTATCTGTATTGAATTTACTATTTGTTGCTTACTAGTTGAGGATTTGTGCATTGAACCATGAAAGGGGTATACCCTGTGAGGCCACAAGTGCCAGCTGTTGGAGGATATGAAGGTGTAGGAGAGGTACATTCGGTCGGGTCTGCAGTTAAGGGTCTCTTGCCCGGGGATTTAGTCATCCCATCTCCACCTTCTTTCGGTACATTCTTCATTTGTTCTCACATCTTCTCAAATTTGTGGCTATAGAACATAGTTTGCATGCCTTTTGTAACCTTAATGAGGCTTTATATATAATATTTTCTTAGGGACATGGCAGACGCATATTGTGAAGGATCAGAGTGTATGGTACAAAATAAATAAGAATTCACCCCTGGAATATGCCGCCACTATTACGGTTAATCCTTTGACTGCTCTAAGAATGCTTGAAGACTTCGTTACTTTAAACAAAGGTACAGCACCATCTGTAACTTCTATGCATCTTTCTTTTGTCTTCTCCTCACCGATTACAATTTGGTTTGAATAGGAGATGCTATTGTTCAAAATGGAGCCACAAGCATTGTAGGGCAGTGCATTATTCAGCTTGCGCACCATCGTGGCATCCATAACATTAATATAATAAGGGACAGGTGATAATATGAAATCAGCTCGTGTACTGTGATGTATGTCTTCCATTCTTATAAAAAGTATATAATTAAGCAGAGTATGCAGTTATTTACTTAGATTTCTGCTTCCAGAAAAATAAACTTTCCTGAAAAGGGTCTTTCTATAATTGACCATGGTTTGGTGTCTACAGGACTGGGTCTGATGAAGTAAAAGAGAAACTCAAAAACCTTGGTGCTGATGAAGTTTTTACTGAGAGTCAACTGGAAGTCAAGAGTGTCAAGGGTCTTCTGGTATATCTTTATTGTCTCATTACAGTTGATATTGTCAAGGGTCTTCTAGAAGTTGTGGACTTATTAATCAAATCATAAATTACAGTTTGATTCTACCTCTATTTCTGAGTTGTTTGACTAATCTTCTGCATTTAATCTGCTTTACATGCCAGTCTGGTATACCTGAACCTGCATTAGGATTTAACTGCGTTGGAGGCAATGCTGCTTCTTTGGTTCTTAAATTTTTGGGGTGTGATTCTCAATACTATATGCTTTAAACAATGTTCCCTTTTCCTAGTGGTTTCAAAATCTAATGTCCTTTTTTAAATGTACTGCATTTTTTCAGGCGGGGTGGAACTATGGTGACATATGGTGGAATGTCTAAGAAACCCATTACTGTATCAACATCATCTTTCATTTTTAAGGTAAGTCTTTCTTTTTTCCCCCATTTAGTGAAATTCTACTTTTGTGGTTATTACTTTTGGGGGGAAAGTATATTGCACTTCAGAAACTGCAAATTTTATGTTTTTTTCCCCCGAGAACTGCGAGTTAGTGTGTGTGGGTGGGATGGGGAGTAAAGGCAAACATGTGGAAATGACAAGGAATGCTAAATAGGTAGACATGGGGAAACCACGAAATAGGAAAGGGAACAATAACAAAGCATTCAAGAAAATCTGATTACTACAAAGAAAAGGAAGCAGTTAGGTGATACCAATAGAAAGTAGGATGAGGTCAATGACGGTTGCATGCTCCAACTATAGATTGAGTAGACCAGGTGTCATTATATGCATTGATGGGATGATATGATTCTAGTCTTCATTCATCCCAACTAAGTTGTATTGACTGTTATTTTTACAAACCTAGGAGGTCTATTTGATTAGAAATTCAAAGTTTGTATAGTTTCAGAAATCCTTTTAGGCATTTAAAGACCTAGATTAGGTTAGCTCTTCATCTGGTGGCAGAGATGAAGAAATAGGATTTAGGATTTCTTTTGTTAAAGCAACACAGTTTTTTGCCCACCAGTTTCTGTTAGTAGAGAAATTTCTGATTAGTTCCACTCACATTTATCTGTTTGTGATGTTTTTATGTTCTGTTATCTTGTCTCAAATATCTACGTTAGCAGGATCTTTCCTTGAGGGGATTCTGGTTGCAGAATTGGATGAGTACAGAGAAGGCAAAAGAGTGTAGAGTTTTGATAGATTCCCTCCTAGACCTAGCACGGGAAGGGAAGTTAAAATATGAGTAAGTTCTCTACACTTGGCTTCTTCTTTTTTGTTTTTTAACTCCACTTTTGTTAATTTGAACTGTTCTATGTTTAACATCAGAGGCTTCCCTATTTGTAGGATGGAGCTGGTTCCTTTTGACAATTTCAATGCTGCACTAGATAAGGCCCTTGGGAAGCAAGGGAGCCAACCAAAACAAGTTATCAATTTTCAACTTTGAGCATGGCTGAAGTGAAGACTTTTGTTTTGGTTATAGTCTCATAATAATCCTTTAGAGGTTTATTGTATTGCATTAGGATGTGAAGTCACATTTTGGATCTCCTATTATATAATGTAATTATTACATGTCTTTTGAGTCATTTTACCAGGAGACAATCCGCATTTACGGATGAGCCAATTTTGTCACCACAATTCAGACTAAAAACTTTGTATCACAATTACTGCTTGGTGTTGGGAGTTAAATTGGTCAAGACTAAAAACCACCTTACAGTAATTTGCTTTAGGTATTATGAATTGCATTCTGTTGCATTCTTTGTATCAAATGAGTCAGTATAGCAAACGCAAAATGAAAGCGCCAGTTTTCTCTTATTTGATATCAAACAAAAATTTGATTTCTTGTCTCATCTCCAAATAACGCATTGTAAGTACATCATGAATTGATCCCAAATTGAGCAGAAAAACTTGTATGAAACGGGTATGGCATTGTTTTGCTATTCCCGGCCAATTACAGTCTATCGCGTGGAAAAGTTATCATGCGTGGCATACCATGATTGACTGGGGATAGCAAAATAGTGCTAGGGTTTAGGGTTTAAGTGCTATCCCCGTTTCATGTAAGTGTTTCTCCAAATTGAGAGCCTAGCTGGGGTTCATCCGAGATGTCACCTCAATTGTCTTCCCCCAAATTCTCCTTATAAAATTTAAAAATATATTTTCAGATGGAGTTCTAAAAAAATATTGTAAACCGCAAATAAATTTCTCAAAAATTAATAAAATCTGAGGGGTAGGAGGGAACAAAAAAAAAAGAAAAAAAGTGCACAGAATAAAACTCTTAAGAGATGCATTCCTTTCTCAAAACAAAGTCTACAGCTTCTTCCACATTGTCAACAACCTGCACAAGCATAGTCAGGTATCTGTTAACAAATTTGAATGCATGAGATTTGCAATTACATCTCTACCTATAAACTCAAGTTCAAACCCTCACCTGAGAAAGAGGGGAGGACGAATAAAGTAAATATGATACTACATTTTCATGCAGGCAGAAAAGTTTTAAAAAACTACCAGATCTGCTGGAAATTCGGCATGATTTTCCTTTCCCTTGAAAACCCCAGTCCTTGTCAGAATAGAAAACCAGGGATGACCGGCCTGAAATGAAAAATATGATTGATTATTTCCTTCTCTTCTGATTTTAAGTTAAATAGTGTTCATTTTACTCGTGTAGAAACTATGCAACCAAAATTCAAGTTCAAGAGACGCAAACCTGTCGGGCACCATTGATGTCAACCGAAGGATTATCTCCTATCATATACAGTGTTTTGAATTGGTAACTTCCAGCATTTGCTTGATTGGCAACTTGAAGATTATCATGAAGAGCTGACACAAGTTGCTTAAGTACAAGTTCTGCATTCTTGAATACAAATGGATTTGGTTTCCCAAAAGTTGTATACTCCAGAGCATGAGGATGGATTCTGCATATTAAATTGAACTAGCAGCTTTAGCATGATCCATAACTCATCACATGAAATCATCATCATCAGCATCCTTGCCTTTGTCCTAGTCATATGAGGTCAACCAAATGAATTCACATTTTCCATTTTTTTTTCTAATTTTCACATATCTTTTCATATTATCTTTTCCCATGTTGGTCTTAAACTCTTGATCGGCCTCTTAGTCTTTAACCTTCATAAGGTACGTAATATGAAATATAATCATCACACAAAGCTATATTTCGTAGAACTTAATTAAGGGTTAAAACTTTGACAAAACCCAAATTTATGATCAGCACTATCAAACAGCATTCATGTATTCCATCCCATTTCAACTAGTGAGCCATCTTTTGAACTCAGAGATCAGCTACAAATTCATCTGAGTGGAATTGTAGTCAGTTGATTTACGACCCATTCAAAAGGGGTTTAGAAGAGCATATCTCAGCATTTTAACGGAAAGATTAGAAGGAAAACGTACAATGATACACTTTTTGGATATTTCTAGGCTTACCTATTAAAGATGGATTCTAGTGCAATTCTGAAAGCTCCCATTCCAAAACGCTCTGTAGGAAAAGCAGCCTACCTTTAGTAGCACCTTGTCAGTACATCATACATATTTTATATTACCAAAACTACTTCATAGAAACTCAAGAATTTATATTGGAGTCAAGAAAACAATTAATTTATTACAGGGGAAGGAGAATCAACCTGGTATGCAAGGTCATCATGCGCAAAATAAAGATGTGGTTGGTGTCCAATTTCCCGACCAGGAAGACCACCAGTTCTAAAAATGTCGCATAGAACCTGGTATAAACATCCATCATTAGTCAATTGATACTTTAATGATTATAAAATGGCTAACATATAGATTTGAGAAATTCTAACAGAACATGAAAGTGGGAAAAAGGTGAAATTGTCGAAAGTATTTGAAGACAGCATTGATACCATTTCAGTAATTCATATGTGTAGCTAATCCTAAATCCTCTTGGTAATGTGAATGTACATACATGAGGTCCTATAGCATTATGATCAAATAAACTTGTCCAAGATAACCTGAATGTCTCTGCTCCAATCAACAGAATCACTAACTATAAACGCCGCCTGAACTCTTTGTGAGGATACAAGGTCTCTGGCAGCAACCTCCTTAACCTGCTTAGTTGTCCATTTCTTATACGGTGCTAGTGGGTCAATGTTTTCAAAGCAGGACGCATAGTCATCAATTGAAAGAACATTTCTGAAACGAGGGAAAAAAACCCCAAAGAAAATCAAGAGCAAAAATCTCAGATCAGATCAGACATTTTATTCAAATTTGTGAAGAAATTCAACATGCCAAAATCAAATTAGCCTATACAATCTAACCAGAAACATACTTAAATCCATATTCAGACATAACTGCAGCAGGTTCTCCTTTCCCCACAGCAACAATGAGTTCATTCTCAAATCTGTAGTCAAAATTGTAAATCTTGAATAGAAGAATACAATGAGACAAAGATGAAATCTATCAATCAAACAAACAGAACAGATCAAGATTGTTAACACAATAGGTTGTGACCATTTGATTCTCACTCTACATCATGGTTGTGAAGTGACAAATTGGCATCCTTTATGGAATTCCGTAGTGCTGCCATTAAGTAACAATAAAATGCATCTGCTTAGATACAGAACTCAGGTTCATTTTCACCATGTGTAATTCTCACTAAGGTACCCAACTATTGATGCCCACATTTATCATAGAGGCATATACAATGTTGGCAGAGAAAAATGAAGCATGCCCCAACACTGCCAATCCTCAATGCAAGACTAAGACACCCTCTATAACTTGTTAAACAAAATTTCATTTCTGACCCATAACTCAAGCTTACATGCATACCTGTTTACTAACTGCTTAAAAGGTGTATGGCCCTGTAAAACCTGCATCCAACACCATGCAGTCAAAAAATAGTATTTAGTATTACAGATTTGCAAGTACCTAAGGATAGAAGTTTGAATAAAATAATCAAATTTGTGGTCATTCTAACAAAAATACCTGTAAAGGTGAAATCTTGACACCCAAAAGTTCACTTAACTCAAGGGCTCTTTTAGATTCAGTAAACCCACCACCTATTCAAAACCAGAAAAACAAAAAAAACAAAACCATTTTACTTTGATTATAACACGTGGCAAAAACCCAGCATAAAAACGCAAATCAACAGACTTACCATTTGTCAAGAACACGTACGGAATGCTAAGATTACCTGCCCACAAATTGAAATTTTTTCAAATAAAATCCTAAAAAAATATAAAATAAATAAAAATGGGAGGTGGGTATAAGAAGTGAGGGTACCAGAATCGTCGTACAATCTTCTTAAGACCTGAGGAGAGCCTCCGACGGGAGCTTCGCTGCGTAAAACGACGCCGTCGATGTCGAACGCAATGCCAAAGGAAGGCCTGCCAAATTAATCATAATCAAACCCAATTTGTGCTCACGATTCACGAACTCCATCAAATTTTTCTCCTTAAAAAAAAATTAGAAACAAAATGAAAAGGAGGGAATCATTGACGGACGGTTTGGACTGTGAGGAGAGCTGCGAGAATGATCGTGTGAATTTGGAGAAACTGGAGGATAATTGCTTTGCGTTTTGCGTCTGCGAAGCCTTTCTCAGTATTCGGAGGCTCATTGTTTTTCTTTCTTACGAGTTTTCAATACTATTTAGTTACTCACTGTCCAGAAAATATGGAAGCTCTGAGAAAACAAGCGAGGCTGAACTCGATTTGGG
This sequence comes from Prunus fruticosa, assembly GCA_018703695.1. Taxonomy (NCBI): domain Eukaryota; kingdom Viridiplantae; phylum Streptophyta; class Magnoliopsida; order Rosales; family Rosaceae; genus Prunus; species Prunus fruticosa. The sequence continues at coordinate 8,750,516 of CM031922.1, forward strand.
CCACCCGCGAGTTAAGTTAACTAACTTGATGCCCTGAACGAGAAGACTTGGAGAACTTGAAGGGGTAGCACTGTTTGGTTTGGTTTGGTTTGATTTGGGTCTAAATAGTAAATTATATCAATCTTCTTTATATGATTTAGTCCGAATTATAACCGGTTCAATAGGATCATTTTTCGGTTTATTATTAGATCGAATTATTTCTGAAAAACAATTCTATTGTACCAGTTATAATTCGGGCTAAATCTTATGAAGAAGACTGGTATAATTTACTATTCGAAATACTAATACCTACCGTCTCATCTAAAATGGTCAATAGTCCAATGGTATTTTAGAAGATTTTTAAGTTCACCGTCTCATTTAAAATAGTCAATAGTCCAATGGTATTTTAGAAGATTTTTAAGTTCAAATTTCATGAACGACAACTACTAACAAAAAATCTCTACTCTTTTGTTAAAATGTTAAAATGAGATTTTAGAAGACTTCGCAAGTGGTGTGGAAATGAGATTTTTAAGTTTGAACCTAAAGTCTCTACACTCTCATCCCTCCATACCTTGATTTTGCTCATCTTCTGCACTAGCATATATGTTCTCAAGGTGTTCATAAGAAGTCCAACACAATATGCAGAGGAGAATAATCACTTGGTGCTGTTTTCCCGGTAATATTCTTATTTTTATTTGGTTTTGAATCATATTGGATTTACAATATACAAAACACATCAAAATCCAAACAAGGCCAGGAGAACAAAGCCTTCTTTTTATACACACCAACACTACCACTCTTGTTATGAAGCTGGCATTTCATCCACACAACACGCCGGAAAACGCCATCTCCCTAGTTGATCTTCTTATATAGAATCTCCTCGCATATAATAATTACCAACCTTTCGAAACCAAAAGCATCCTTTTACGTGATGCTAGTGGTAGCAGTGAAAAAAAAAACAGAAACAGAAATTAGATCGCTGCTGACAAAAATTATCCCAACATATCATCCGGGTTGAAGTGTAGAGACTCCCTCCATACGAGCTCCTTTATATCTTCTTCATCCAGGGTTGCCTGCTCGAAATCAAAGACGAAAGGAGATGGGCAAACGGGCTCCTCATTGATCTCATGAAGACTTGATAAAAATGGATGATTCAGTGCCTCCTCAACTTTTTATATATGACAAATGAGACGGTAGATATTAGTATTTCAAAAATTAGTGAGAAAATTGAAGATTAATCATTACCAAATGCTAAGAGACTTACCAGTTATACGCTTGCTTGGATCAAAAACTAGCATTTTTTCTGCAAGATCAATTGCCAGTGGCGAGACGTTTGGGAACTTCTGCACAAAGGGTTGTTTTGGGACATGTGGGAGCTGCTTAACATACTTCCTAGCATTATCACTTCTTAAAAATCCAAGATCTGAATCGTCAGGTGAACCTAGTAGCTGTTTTTGAACAATCACAAACTTGATTCATCAACATCGTAAATTAATAGTATCAACTTTCAAATTGGTAACTAGTTCTGACATCCCTTCTAAAAGGATGTCCACAATGTAACAACATTCAACTGACACTAAATCACATCTATTAAGTTCAAGAACTGCAAGAGAATTACAGAGAAAATGAGTACCTCAGTTATGAGACTCAGCTGTTGAACATAGTCTTTACCGGGAAATAGTGGTTCCCTCCTAATCAACTCCATGAAAATGCAACCTACTGACCAAATATCAATGGCTGCAGTGTATTCTGAACAGTTGAGCAGTAACTCAGGGGCTCGATACCAACGAGTTACAACATATTCTGTCATGAAATCTGTCTCTGATGTAGTTCTAGCAAGCCCAAAGTCACAAATCTTAAGGTCACAATTTGCATTGAGAAGCAGGTTGCTCGGTTTCAGATCGCGGTGCAAAACATTTGCAGAGTGTATGTACTTCAATCCCCGCAGCAATTGATACAGGAAGTACTGCCAAAAACATTACGTGTCGCTTAAGATAAGTGATCTAAGTTTCAATCTCAAAGAATTTATAGGGTTACATATTCATACTACAATCAGAGCATGTATGTTGCTAATACAACATGACTAACACATAGGAAGGAGAGATTAGTAACAGAAGCAACAACTTTATAAATAGCAGTAAACAAAAGAAGCAAGTACGAACCAGATGTTCAATACAAAGTAACTAATCATTGAATGGCTTGACGCATTACATAATAGCCTTTGTAAATTTAAGGGGAAAAATGGTATACATATCAAACATATCACACTTCTATGTTACACTAACCTACACAGTGCCCTACAAGTTAGATTGTTTCCCCTCATTCACTAAACCTATGTGTATCTTGATTGGAAATGTAAAGAATGTCAATCGTAATTAAGCAGCAGCAGTCACTTTTAATTTTCTTGTTCAAAGAGACAAGTAGCTGTCGTTGAACAATGAAGAACTTGATTGATCGACATCATAAACTTAATAGCTTCACCTTAGAAATTCTATAACTAGTTCTCACATCCCTACTAAAAAAAGTCCAGAATATATCGACGCTTTACTTACCTGACAGTGATCATCTGTCAAAGCCTGGCTGGAGTGTATTATCTGATTCAAGTCAGTATCCATTAGTTCATATACAATGTAAACATCATTGAACTTTTCCCTCTCTGCTGGCCTTATGATGTCCTTAATTTTGACAATCTGCAAAATAATGATACAATTATTATTCACAGTAAAACAAGTTAAGAAACGAGTGTAACTAGCCTTAACAACAAAACTCCCTATAATAAGATTTTCAGTTTATGGTATGCTTTTGAGTAGCATTGACCAGACATTTAAAAAACAAGCATTTATCCATATTTGGATATTTCCAACTTTGCTAAAGGAAGTAACAGCAGAGGATATGGGATTTGAATGCAAAAGGTTTACATTGTCATGATCCATATGGCAAAGAAGCTTGATCTCTCGAAGCGTCCTCTTGGCATCGATCCTATTGTCAAATGCATTCCCAATCTTCTTGATTGCAACCTCTTCTTTTGTCTCAGAGTTTGTTGCACAGCTGCCATGAGGAAATATTAACCACCTCTACTTTTCTTTTTTGGCCTCACACATCTACTCACATTGAGTAAAAATCAAGATACATATTTCCACATATTCACCAAGAAATCTCCCAAATTTATCAAATGAGTGCAGTAAGAATATTTGAAAGAGCTATCTATCAGTAAGAATATTTGAAAGAGCTATCTATCTCCACAAGTTTTTTGAACAGTTCCTGATAGTTGCAAGAATTTTGAACAGTTCCTGATAGTTGTATGAGCAAGAAGCCTCGCTTTCCAATTCAAATACAAAAGCACCCAAACCAAAGTCAAAACAATAAAGACAGAATTAAATAAAATGAAGTAGTGGCTCATTGGATTTGAATCTCAGATTTAGAACCCAAGAAAAACAAACCCCACTAAGCTAAAGCCTACCCAATTCAATTTTGAAGTCAACTTTTCAATTCCATGGTCAAAGTCCAACCCAGCTTTTACCAGAATCCTAACAGATATACCATTTCAAAGCCCAAAAAATAAAGAAAAAACACTGATACTGAAAGAGAAAGCAAAAAGTTCAGAATTTTTTAATAAAAAATCAATAACAGGGAGGGAGAGAGAGATACCAAACGATGCCGTATGCACCGCGACCGACAGGGTGAATAGGAGGAACATATTTGGCGGAGACTTCAAAGAGGTTACCCAGAATGTTATACTGTATGTACTTGCCTCCGTACAAAGGAAGACCTTCTCTCTTCACCTTATCCTCACTCTCCATCTCTTTCCTTCTGTTTTCCAAACTTCTATGAGAGAGAGACAGAAACAAAAACAAGAAAAAGAGAAAGTCTTGCTCAGTTTCTCAAACTGACACACACAGAAGAGAAGAGGAGAAGAGAGAGAGACAATAAATTTAGAAAAGCTGGTGGAGGAGTGACCGCCTGAATATTGGTGAGTGAAAGCTATGGAGGGGCCATTTGGCACCACAGGCCTGTCTCTGACAGCCACCACACTAAACGCTTTTTGTTGTTTCAAACTTTTCAACTTTCAAATTTGAATGTGGAAAAGCCGAAGCCAAAACAAAGGTTACTGTTTGTTATTTATAAAAGTCAGTGAGTCAGTGAGTGGTCAATTTTTTCTCTTTCCTTCTTCCTTGCTTGCTTCTCGGGTCAAGAAAATTCTACTGCCCACTTGTCCAGTGCTGCATGTTGAAAGTTTGAGATTTTTTTTTCTCGAGGGCCCAATATTCCAACTTAAACTTTGACCCGGTCTGGGCCTACTTCTTCCGCAATTTCGATATTATCAATGCTTTGGATTGTAGAAGAATTCCATAGGGAGTGCCATGTATAAGGCTCTCACTATAGAATTCTTGAGTTGGCTAATTCAGTTGCAAACTTATTTGCATTGCATAAAGATATTATCAATGCTAACAAAAAGTTATGTAAACAAAACTGCAATATGATTTATTTTTATCAAATAAAATATTATCTTCTATACATTTATAAAATAAAATAAAAGAATTAACCAAATTTTGGCCAAATTTGAAGGGTCACATTTGGCACTTTAGCCCTCCAACTAGGTTAACTGTAGCCCAGCTTTTGTCTAGGCCAAATTTTTTTGTGGGCCGGTGCATATGCTTTCTAAAAGGAGAAAATATCACACCTGAACAAGAGCACGAAACATCTTGTGCAACTGGAGATCCAACAACCAATATTAAAGGCGCGTTGACATCATCGATAACGTTAGCTAATCGTTAGGTTTTTATTTTTATTTTTAATAACCTTTTAAAATATTTTTAAATTCATTTGGTTTTAAGAAAAATATACATAAAATTGGTTTCTAATTGTTGGAGGTTAGAACCATTGATTGAAAAGTTATTTTTTGTTTATTTATTTAAAACCTTTTAAATGTTTTAAATTCATGTTGTTTAAAAAAAATATAAATTAAAAAATATTGTCTTAGTTTAATGAAATTAAACAATATATAGTTGTGGAATATATGTCTATTGTACCATAGTTTTTCTCAAAATAATAAAATATGAAGGGCCCTAAAATATAGCCATGCATGGTTGAAGATGGAAAAATTTAGCCCTGCACTATTATTTAAAAAGTTAATATTTTGGAGGACTAAAATTTTAGCAATGAACTACATTTAGTCCTATGACTTGGAGATGGCCTAAAAGGCCAAATTTGATCAAATTGTTTTTTAACCCATGGCTAGAGATGGATTTTCCATTAATTTAGGGCTATATTTAGCTTATGGCCCATGACTGGAGATGGCCTCACTATTGAATTCTTGGGGTTGGGCTAATTCATTTGCAAACTTATTTGTATTGCATAAAGATATTATCAATGCTAACAAAATGTTATGTAAACAAAATTGCGTAGATTCTAAATGCAGAGGTTTGAGATTCATTGTGATAACATGATTTATTTTTATCAAATAAAATATTATCTTCTATACAGTTATAAAATAAAATAAAAGAATTAACCAATTCTTTTTCTTGGAAATAAAAGAGTACTTTTTTTTTCGTGTTTCAGGTTCTAAACCAACATGTGATTTTTTTTTTCTTGAATTGTTCTTGTCGTATTAAAATACTATATTGTATACAAGTCAAAATTATAATGGGATGGCTTTGAGAGGAAGAAAAAAGGCTTTTTTGGAACGCCAAATTCAAAGACATGGGGTTGGGAAAAAGTAACCTTTTGTCGTTAAGGTCTATGAGTCTATAGTTAGAAATATAACCACTTGAGGACCCCACAAGTAGTGCTCGAACCTCGAAGCCTCTTCGAATAGAAATTCTCAATTTACAAAATTCGATATACATAAATCTAAACATTAAACTCTTCAATTGCCAAAACTTGAAATGATAGAAATCTAAATTCCGTCATTTTAGAATTCTATGTAATTTCAATTCTTTCGTCCAAACGGAGAGTAACTTACGAGTTTGGATTACACATATCACTCGTTCTTTACAATTGCTTGCCTCTAGTGATGTTGATTGGGCATGTGATATCAATACCTCTCAATTGTATCTACTATTTCTTTTGTTTCTCTCTCTTTCCCTATTTTGGTTCACCATTGTTAACGGTTTTAGGTCTCCATATTTGGAGATGAGGATAAAAACCCTAATTGGGAAAAACCTAATTCCCTTCCCCTCACTTAGGAAAAACCTAATTGAGAAATGGATATTGTAAGCATAAAAAGATTGATGAGGCCATGAAAAATTGGATTGGATTGGATTGATAAAAATTCATTGGTTTCCAAAACTGATGTACACCCATACTTGGGAATTTCATTGCAATAACAAATCAATTGTATGTTTCTTGTTTGCAATTAAAAAAATTAATTTTAAGTTTCTAATATTTTTTTAACTAGAAATGGAAGAAAATACCCATGACATCGTGAAAAAAATTGACAAAATTCGTGACTTGTCTTGCTATAATTATGAAACTACAAGGGTACAATTGATAAAACTGAAACTATATGGATGAAAAGTGAAGAAGTGATAAAATATGGGTGCAAAAGTACTTTTGCTTTTTTTTTTTCCTTTCTTTCCTAATGTACTCTAATAAGTAGAAGTAGGGCTAGGCATCTAAACCGAAATACCGAAACCATACCATAACCATACCGTACCATACCGATTTCATACCGTTTCATTTGGGATGAGGAGATATTGTTAGAAATGTGCCCTAAGAGCCAATACATTTGATGTAATCTCCTTAGAATACATTTCGTATATGATACATAAAGGGCAAACTAATTTGTTATCTTTTACATCGTGTAAAGAAACAAATGTCCAGGGTATGCTAAATAAGAGATAAAGTAATCTAAAGAAGATTAGATTCATGAGACCTTTAATCTCCAACTGTAGTATTCCAAAATGTTCCTAATCATAGGTTATCAAATGGGCATTGATAAACCGTCAAGATTAGCACATATTATGTATGCTCAATTGGGAGGATGGTTAGTCTCAAACCATTTGTGTAGTTGACACTAATACAAGTATGTGGGTGCTCATTAGTGAATGAGTACACTGAACGCGATCAACCGTAGTTCTCGTATGGAGTATTTATCTATATGTCAAACGAGAACTCATAGTTGCAATAATGCAAATTAATCCTTAGACCTGAGGCATCATGGTTGTCCTGTGATGCGTTATTGATCTTTGATAGCTCTTAAAGGCAAGCCGTAAAAGATTTGTCTTAAGTGTTGTTGGGATCTCTTAATTCATCATAGGGGCATGTGAATGTACAATAATGAATCTCTACTTTTGATAAAGAAGGAGAATGTTTCAAGATGTGATTCAGTAAATCTTTGGCCAAAGTATTTTGAGCTTGATTTAGAAAGTTGTTCTTAATCATGTTCTTTTGAATCACATGAGGTTGTAAATCATATTAGGGGTTTGACATAATCAATCCGTACCCTAATAATATGATTTGAAACATTGTATAAGAGAAGGACCGTATTGCATTGCAATTCCAACTGAATAGGTTCTTCATCTATTCTGATTAGCTTAGGTAGCCTTGATATATTGCTAGATGTCACTCTTGGCTTGTGGAAGTCCTAGGATTGATTGTGATCGATCCAAATAAAGGAATAATTAAAAAGGGGTTTTAATTCCAGTTGGTTAGAAAGAGTTCTAATATTTTCCCACTGCCTTGCTAATTAGAACCTAATGGATCGCACACCTTAAATGGTTAACTTTGAATAATACAAATGAGAATGAGTAAATCAATTTGATTGATTTGATGTGGATGATTTACTACGTGTAAAAACGTATTTGGGCCTAAGTAATAGTTAACGGAAAGCCCAAATGGTTGGGTATCAAGCCCAAGGGCTTAAGACACCTAAATATTATGGTTTAAGTGTCATAAGGCCCAATTTTGGAAGCCCAATGGGGTTTGGCCGAAAATGGTTAAGTGAATATGTATGGGAATTGTTTCCATAAGCTCATTAACACACAAACACAATCCAACATCAACCAAATGGGTTTGGGAGATCAAAGATAGATAAAAGAGAGTTTTCAAGAGTGAAACACTTTCATCTTTCTAAGTGGTTTAGATTGAAACCAATCTTGAGAATCTTGCACTAGCATCCAAGTATTCTCAAGATACTTCTTCTCATCTCAAGGTTCCATTGGTGTGGAGACTTAGAGGCCATATACTTTTGTGGCTCACATGGAGGAGAAAGATCAATGAGCAAAGATTAAAGATCAAAGAGGAGATCAACAAAGAGGAAATCATTAAGAGAAGACCAAACACAAATTGGTTCATATAATTGCTTCAAGGGTAATTAGATCTTATCCTTTCTCTTGAATTTTCATTTATGAAAAACATATCAATGTTCATAGCTTAAGATACTTGGAAGAAAGTTTTGTTTTTGAATTTAAACAACCACCTTAGACTTCCGCTGCGATTAATTTGATTAAATGCATGTTTAATATTCAAATGAACTTTGGAAAAATATTTTGAAATTCCTACAGATATCGGTTTGGACGATACCGTACCGTACCAAGTGTTGCATTCCTAAGAGGACACAAATTAATGTGCAAACAACCAATTAAAAATACCCGCAAGTGCACGAATCTATTGAAGTATAGATTATGTAAGTACGGGTTCGATCCCACGAAGAACTTGTCGGCTTCCTATAAGTTCTAATTTGAGTACGTAAAGAACACTTAATTGACACACCACAAAAGCACAAATGCAAAATGGAAACTAAAAATGAGTAAAGAAATGTAAAAGAAATGAAACAACACAAGAAAACTAAATAAAAACACAAACATCATTTTCTATCACCATTTTATCACATGTTTATCACCAGTGAACAGTGTCGTGAACAGTGAACAGTGACGTGAACAGTGAACAGTGACGACAGGTCGTTTTTGAACAGAATCAAAAATTGTGAAATTTGTGATGAGCGACCGGTCGTTAGAAACAGTGCGACCGGTCGCTTTTTCACATAATCGTTTTTCTCTGCTTTTCAGTTTCGACCTCTGTTCAGTTTTCGACCTATAACTTTCCAACCGTACGTCCAAATTCACGTTCTTTATACGGTTGGATTCAGCACAGAAAATGCAAGAACACAACGCGGACCAAAAGTCCAAAACAATTACGGAAATAAATAAAATTCAGTAACAAAGACACATAACGTGTTCGAACACGCAACTCACACACACATTTTGGGGGGGGGGTTTGATTTGGTTCAAGTGATCTATTTCTATTGCATGTAAGTAAATGGACTTCGAATTTAAATGAGAATGGCAGAGATGAATTATCAAGATGTGAAATTAAAATGTAACAAACACTAGGGTTTCGGAATCCACCCTAAACAATTCTACCTATGTTCATAAATACTCAAGTGATGAACTCTAAATGTGTTGATGAAGATGTTCGCAATCAAGACCATGGTTCGTGACTCAAGACGCATTGATTCTCTCTAATATATGTAAAGTGCATGGTTCGTGCTACAATACTTGTGCCCTCCCCATAACCGAACCTAGGTATGGTTCGTACTTCGATTCAATTACAAGGAGAACCCATTAAGTTCAAAGAGAATATGAACATCACAAGAATCCTAATAGCATGGTGTTTACATTAGGTATTCAAGAAACCAATTCACATGGATGATTCTTACTTCATCCATTTATTGCTTAGGATAACATGAAGATACACATAACCCCAACAATCTCAAGAAGCATGCTTTCAAAGGTGATCAATCAAAGAAGAACACACATCAAGGATAGATTAATTTGGTGAATTGGAATTCATCAACAATATCCAGAAATTCATACACTCAAGTATCAAAACAATAAGGTAATCATGTTTAGGGCTTCAACCTAAGCCCTAGCTATGGAGTTTAGTTGCTCATACTTATTCCAAATACAAAATCAAAATGAAATTAGAAAGAGTTTACAGATTTTCAGAAAATGATGAAAGCTTCAAGATCATCAATGGTGGAAGTCTTCTTCTCCACTTTTCTTGGCTGCACCTTGGCTTTCTCCAAGCTCCAAACTCTCCAAAATCTGCTCTCTAGTTGTAGAATGATAGAATAGCCTCTCTTTCCACGTTCAAAGGCCCCCTCCATATCTGATTGCCAATTGCTTTTGCTCCTTTCCCCATCTTTTCCTACTCACACTTTTAATATAAAACTCATTCTTTCTCTAAAGCTTTTGCCCATTGTCCCCTTGCCATGATGAAGAATTGACTTCACAAAGATGCCAAAAGCTTCAGAAAATATCTCAAAGCTAAGGTAACTTCTTGTTACCAAGAGTTATGGTAACAAGAAAATCAAGATAACACAAAGGAGGTAAAAGCTGGCCAAATTCGGATTTCAGAGCTGTGGTAACATGCAGGATCGGTTGGATGGGCAATACTTGTCCAATGGAGCTCAAATTTGGATATGTTGTAGTTAACATCCATTGGAACAAGTCTCAAGAAGATCATGACCTCATCCGAGCACCGGAGCATGCTGATCGCAGGCTAAGAAGTTGACCTACGAAAATGAACAAAAACAGAAATTATAACAAATAATGCACTTTTAGCTCATTTTCAATTTAACCAAGGTAAAATCTAAGAAAACACAAAAAGGAAGTGAAAAGCTATAAAATGTCAAGAACTAACTCAAAATAGTTGGTGAATAACATGAAAAATCATGTGTAAAAATGAACCGAACAAACTTCCCAAACTTATCTTTTGCTAGTCCTCGAGCAAAACAGAAATTAAAACAAGACTCTGAAAACAAGACTTTCCGAACACTTTCTAAAGAGAGAGCAATTCATGCAAACGACTCAAAAGTTTTTCACAAGAAAAACTCAGTTTACACATTATTCACAAGGCGGCAAAATTCATAACACAACATGCTCAAGTGTAGTAGTGTGATGGCCAAATGGAACTCATTCTCCAATTTCAGTTTTCACACAACTTCAAAAATCATTCCAAGCACAAATGTAACTTCGAATCTCACCAAAGTTGTCCTCTCACAAATGAATCACTCGGAAGAGGGGTACAATGCAACACTCAATAGTAAATATGAGAATAGAGTTAAACCATACGGGACTTAACTCGAAATAGAAGGATGAAGAACATGCATAACTATGATCTCAAGAAGGATGCCAAACACTTAAAAGCCGAAAAATGTGTGCAAATCAACCTCATGACATTTAGGATCAATTTAGGTCTTTATTATAGGTTGTAATGGGGCTAAGGGTGTAAGGTAAGTGAGAAATGAAGGAAATGGATACAACAAAGTCCAAGGAACTCACAATGTAAGAGCATATAATTGTTGACTAAAAGACTTTGTAACATTACGCTTGAGAATTTCGCTTTTTTTTTTTAATTTAGATTATTTAATTTGGCCAACCAAGAAACATGGTATTGAATTCATTGCCAACTAACCACAACCCTTCTCTTTTCTTTCACCCTTTGAGTGAAGTACTCTTCTTTTTTTTTTTTTTTTTTTTTGTAATAACAAACTTCCCAAACTTAGCATGAAAAACACATCTAAATTAAAGCTCATGAGTTCCTTAGAAAGGTAAATTCTTGTTTTTCAGGCTAAGGCTAGAAGTTATAATTGGTTACTTGAAAGAAAAGGCATACATATAGGCTCAAGGTGGTTAACAATGGAAAATCATGCTTAAGCATGCATAGGGTTAGCTTGAAAGGCACAAACGGTCCAAAGAGGGCCTTAATATCATTTCTCAAATGTCATGTAATCAAATTGCACAAGAGTGAATGTCTTTTAAGTGCTCAACCAAGTCAATGAATAATGAGATCAAACAACAACTCGGATGACAAAAAGATAAGAATATGTGTAACACTCATGAATTGAAGCATAAGGCTCAAAGCTCACATTATTTATGGTTATACAAGTCTAATTCATGCTTGATACAATTCTTTGGATCATGCAAGTCCCTCAACTAGAGAATTATGAAACAAATGGCATGTGCATAGGAGGTTTCAAACATATCATGCTAGAACGATGCCATTTAGTGAATAACAAATTATTATTTTTTTTAGCATTTTCAATCAAGTCATGCAAACATTCATCACAATCTCATCATATATGTCCGGAAAGTGACTTGAAAACAAAAAGACTCAAACTGAAAAAGAAAACAAAATAAAAGAAAGCAAGAATTTAAGTGAAACGAAAAAGACTTGCTAACACTTCCCAAACTTAGAAATAAACATTGTCCTCAATGTTAAAGAATTTAGGCATAAACAATGTTATAACAAGAAGAAAAGGGAATAAAGCAATAAATAATTAACAACAAACAAACAAGTAATTAAACTACAACACAGTTGCAAAACAAAACAAAAACGAAATAAAACCAAACAAAACAAAACAGTAAGCCCTAACAAAAGTCCTAGGCACGCAGAAATCAAATCCAAAGAAACGCACAAACCAAAATGAAAGCCCAACCCAAACGAAAGCCCAAAAGCGAAGAAAGTATAAAAAATAAAGAAACCAAGTCAGAGGCATAAAGAGCGAGAACTCAGAAAAATAGAAAAAAGTGGGCCCTGATGTCTCGGCTCCTGTGAGTCACGGGCAATAAAGAGAGGGACGTGTCTCGTGCAGAGGTCCCTCTCACATTCCCAAGCCAGAATTATTGGCTTCGTAGGAATGTGTGACGACTTTTGTTTCTTGAAAACGAAGAAAGGCAGAAATGCAATTAAGGGGTTAGTGAACGGGTGAGCTGACCTAAGGGGATAGGCCGTAAGGGCCGCGCAAAACGCAGAAGAGCAGTGGCTAGGGTTACGCAGTGGCTATAAAAGAGGAAGATAAATAGGGGGAAAAACACAGAGACTCAGAAACACACCAAAGAGAAAAGAAAGACAAAAGAAAAGACAGTTCAAATGGCCTCTTCCTACCCATTCTCGTTGGATCTCAACCTAGCTCCACCGACTCAGACTCGGGGCCAAGCAAGTGGCACCAGTGTGGATGCCCTACTTTGCCTCTACACGGGGGCACGTGACAGGTGAATGACTCGATACTGCTGGACAACGATGTTGCCCTTGGAGTTGCTAGAAATCTAGTGACTCCCAAGGATATACGGGTGCTGGGAGAAAGGGATGACAACCGGGTCGTGAGCGATGCTCTGGCACTAAGCGTGCAAAGCACCGCAACAGTCGCAAGTGTGGGTCATCGCCTAATTGCGAAGTCCCATGAAGTGGAGGTGCTAAAAGGTCAGTTGGCGGCAGAGCGAAGTGTGGTCGAAGAGTGCCAGAGTATTATTAAAAGTTTAAAAAGGGAAAGGGCAAGGATAGTGGAGGTGAATCGACACAGCTGGAGGCGTTGCGGGAAGAGAACAAAAATCTCTCGAAGATGGTAGGTGTTTACGCCCATGACATGAGAAAGCAGCTGGAGGACCTAGACCGACCGGGTAAGCGCAAGAAAACATATCGTGAGAGTGGTTACGCTCAAGCTAAGAGTGCCATCTTTGGGAGCTCGAGTGATGAGCCCCAAGAGATCGCACCTGAAGTCCGGAAGAGGATAGCCATAGGGCTAAACTCAAAGGTCCTATGGTCGAGACACCAAGCACTGTGAAAAAGTGATTCTAGTGTATTATTGGTGTGCCTGTTTGTGTTGCCCTTCCAGTGTAATTTGTTTTTTTTTTCAGAAATAAAAGAAATGAAGTTGCAAAAGAAAAAGTAGCACACTTCCCAAACAAAATAAAGACGACAGCCGAAAGGGAAAACACACTTCCCAAACTTAAAATAAAATAAAACAAAACACAAAGCACTCAATAAAATAAAAAGAAGAAGAAAGTAACGGGCAAAAACAAGAAACACCAGAAAACACGGAGGTAAAAATAAAAATAAAGTGAAAGTAGAAATGCTCCCTTCTAAATGCATGCGACCGCAAAATCCTCGTGAAGCGTAGGTATCGAGAGAAAATGGCAAACAGCTTGACCACAAATCCCTCATCGGCAGATGTCTATTTAAACCACGCCTCTCAAGCAGAAGAGTACCCTGCAATTCTTTCTGCAAACTCAAGGAAAACCATCAAAAACATCCAAAAACAAAACAATGGCATCCTCATGCACTCACCTTGATGATATCAACCTTGAGCTGTCGCTAGCACCACCAAATTCACAGATAAGGGCTCCTCCAACCCCTATCTTTCCAAACTCCTCATACCATCATGGTTCGGCCTCAAATTTCTCTGAGGTGGTGCCATGGAGGGCAGGATTGCCGGAAGGGATGACCTCCAGGAGACTTAGAGCTGCAGGTCCATCTGCATGTGGCACAGCGGTCAGAGGCAGGATGGCAGTGGATGAGTCCCACAACTTGACCGTGCTCAACGCGGTCTCGGCCACTAATTTGGGTATGCGCCTAACGGCGAGAACACGAGAGTGCAGAGTCCTGGCTGAGGAGGTGGCGGCCCTGAAAGCTCAGGTGGCGGACCTCCAGAAGCGGCTCCACAGTGCGAACCGCAGGTGGAAACACTGCAGAGGAAGGTTGAGGGCCATGTAGAGCTGCTGCAGATTCTACAAGTGCGAGCAGAAAGAGGCAATTAGCAGAAGCCTCAGGTAGCTCAGAATGCAACAATGAACATGTGATTAGGAATTATATGTACGCATTTTCACGTTTGTGTATGTAATCACATGTTATGAAATGAATAAGCATTTGAGCCAAAATTCAGAGTGTGGAATCATGAAGCAATCTACTTCCCAAACTTAACAACAAATTAGAAACACAAACAAGTAAAGGAAAGCAAAAGTAAGAAAAAAGAAAACAACAAGAAATTCGAAATTACCTTGGTTGGAAAATTGTAACCCTAACTCAAAAATCAAATAAAATAAAATAAATAAAACAAAATAAAAGAAAGTTTGAGTCTAGAGAAACTGCACTTTGAAGCGATTAGGGCGACATCAAACTCCTTCTGTTCACTTTGGGTTGCCTCCCAAGAAGCGCTAAGTTTAAAGTCTTTTGCCGGACTTCCAACATACTATGGTCACTTGGGGGGTTTTGGCTCAATCGCCTTCTTATGCCGAACATGAAGTTTCTTCAAATCTCTTTGCCATCTAATCAACCCTTTTCGTATTCTTTTCTTTTTACCCACATGAGTAGATTTCAAAAGAAATTTTAAACGCTCTTCAATACGTGGATTAGATGGATGAGGCACATATTTAGGATTAGGTAGCCTTCTCACTTGAGTAGAAAGAATGACATTGAACATATGATTGGTACTTGGAACATGGATGTTCAGCTTGTCTTCCTCTAGTACTTCAAAAATAGAATAAGACATTAGATTAATTGAAGCACCTAAATCAAATATACAAGGAATTGTGAAACTTCCTGGATCTTTCAACTTGGGAGGAAGCTTCCTTTGCAAAACAGGAGAAACCTCTTCCGTTAATGCAACAGTTTCGTATTCCTTAAACCTGAGGAAAGCAATGTTGATTTGTGAGCCAAAACAGGAGAAACCTCTTCCAAGAAAGCAATGTTGATTTGCACTTTTTCGGAGATTTCCAATATGTCCTTGGCATGTTGAATTTTTTTAGAACCCATCAACCTGTGAGGAAAAGGAGCATGTAAGATATCTTCATTCAGGAGGTTCACGACTTACCTTCTCCTTCCTTGCCCTTCTCGCAAGTTCATGCTTTGGGATCCACTCAGGTGAGGATGTTGCTTGTTTTTCTTCCTCCTTGTTGATTTCATCCTTTTCCTTGGGCTCAGTCACTTGTTCAACCTGCATCTCATCATCATTTTGAATCACATTTTCAGAATTATCAACCTCACAAATTACCTTACCAGTACTCAAGATAATTGCTTGAACATGCTCATGCTCGGTTGGTATCAATGTTTGGCTAGGCATCTTCCCAACTTCCCTTTGACTCAAAGCTGTAGCAATTTGCCCCACTTAATTTTCTAGATTGGCTATGGCATTATCTGTTTCCTGCATGTGGGTGTCATTCCCTTGCATGTAGCTTTTTGTCTCATTGATGAAACTATCTGTGTTTCTAGCCATTGAAGCAACAAGTTCTTCCAAAGTCGGTCCTTGAGGTTGTTGGTGAGATTGTGGTGGAGTGTAATGTTGAGGTTGACCGTGAGGTGGACAAGTATTATGTTGGCCTTGATATGGTTGATATGACCCTTCTTGAAAATTTGGATTGTCGGTCCACCAGAAGTTCGAATGATTTCTCCACTCCGGATTGTATGTTTGTTGGAAATATTCATTCATAGTCAACTCATTCTGAAATGAGCCAAATGCATTTGCTTCCTCCATCCCAAATTTATTGGAGTATTCTTGCATAGTAAGTTCCACAATTTCAGTTGCGGCTGCCATTGGTGATGGTGGAGGTGACTCCTTGGATGTTCCTATAAGAAAAAGAAACAAAAACAAATCAAAATAAAATGAAACAACAATCAATAAACAAAAATAAAACTAAGTACTCTAAACATACTCAAACAAAACAGATAAGCAGCCGTGCCAGTTCCCCCGGCAACGGCGCCAAAAATTGTTGCATTCCTAAGAGGACACAAATTAATGTGCAAACAACCAATTAAAAATACCCGCAAGTGCACGAATCTATTGAAGTATAGATTATGTAAGTACGGGGTTCGATCCCACGAAGAACTTGTCGGCTTCCTATAAGTTCTAATTTGAGTACGTAAAGAACACTTAATTGACACACCACAAAAGCACAAATGCAAAATGGAAACTAAAAATGAGTAAAGAAATGTAAAAGAAATGAAACAACACAAGAAAACTAAAGAAAAACACAAACAACATTTTCTATTACCATTTTATCACCTGTTTATCACCAGGAAACAGTGTCGTGAACAGTGAACAGTGACGTGAACAGTGAACAGTGACGACCGGTCGTTTTTGAACAGAATCAAAAATTGTGAAATTTGTGATGAGCGACCGGTCGTTAGAAACAGTGCGACCGGTCGCTTTTTCACATAATCGTTTTTCTCTGTTTTTCAGTTTCGACCTCTGTTCAGTTTTCGACCTATAACTTTCCAACCGTACGTCCAAAATTCACGTTCTTTATACGGTTGGATTCAGCACAGAAAATGCAAGAACACAACGAGGACCAAAAGTCCAAAACAATTACGGAAATAAATAAAATTCAGTAACAAAGACACATAACGTGTTCGAACACGCAACTCACACACACATTTTGGGGGGGGGGGTTTGATTTGGTTCAAGTGATCTATTTCTATTGCATGTAAGTAAATGGACTTCGAATTTAAATGAGAATGGCAGAGATGAATTATCAACAATTGAGAAGTGTTTGAGAAAGGTGTTTGTGAAGTGTTTGAGACATGGAGACTTTGGAGAATTTGAAAGAGAATAAAGAAGTGTTTGGAGAATTTAGAAGAAAGAAAATTTAGTAGAATGATCTTATTACAACAATTGAGAACTACAAAGGGAAACTAAGAGAATTTGAGGGAGAGAAGGGAAGGGAGCTCTAGAGAAGTGTTTGAGAGCTCCCCCCCTTGGGGGTGTGATTACAAGCTTAGAGAACTTCCCTATTTATAGGCTTAGGGGAAATGAAAATCTGAATATACAATTGAATTCACTAACCACACTAACTTCACTTAACACACAACACTTAATTCACCAACCTAACCTAACACACAATTGCATTTGAAAACAATTCCTCTTGTCTTTAGGCTTAGTGTTGCATCATCCACTTCAACATCTTTCAATTCATTTGGTTGCTGCAAAATTCCACTCAATTATAGGAATTGAATATGCTTCACCTAACTTCCCCACAATCAATAACACCTCATGCATATGTCATGCATGACAATGCATTGCAGTCTTCTTTTGGGCTCGTTTTGGGCTTGTTTCTCCAAAAATATGGATCTTGAAGCTCTTTGTCTTATCTTTCCAAGCATATGCAGCCCAACTCAAGGAAAAATCCGGAAGGCCATCAAATGTGATTTTTGGCCCAGGAACGCAGATGCTGCCGAATTTGACCTTAAGTTGCCAAAATATGTATAACTTTCTCTAGAAGACTCGGAATCATGAACCGTAAAATTCTACAGAAAATAGACTTCCGTAGCTTTCCAATGATGTATGGCTCATTATCTGGTTCTTCTTGAGCAAGTACAGTCCAATCCGTGAAGTTGGTTGATCTGCAGACACCATTTTGAGCTAACTTGTCTCCAAAATGCAATTAGTGAGTCTCAAGCTTATTACACTGAAACAAACACAAAACTTATTAAAACCACAAGTTTAACTCAAAAACATAACCAAATCATAAGTTAGAAGGGTAAAAAATGATATGTAAATATGCACCGATCAAATACCCCAAAACCTAGATTTTGCTAGTCCTCGAGCAAAACAAAAGGAAAACAAAGATATAAAGCAAATATGAAGTTAACTAGACCACTTTCGTAGGTAACCCGATTGCATTTAGCGTATGCAACAAGCCTTTAAACCTCTAGGCATCCCTAGTAGGAGGAGTTGTGTCTCCTGAGGGTTTAACAATTGAATACCCACAAACGTTTAACGAATTTCTACAAAACAAAGTATTTAGAAAACTTATTAGATTTGTTAGTCCTTAAGCAAAACCAAAAACAAAAATAAAAATAGAAACAATCACAAAACACAAAAAATCAAAATAAAAACTCAAAACAACCTTTCCGAACATTTCTGAAGAGAAATGACTCATGCACATGACTCAAAAGTTTTAACAACAAAAGCATAATTTTAGACATTATTCACAATGTGGCAAAGTTCAAAACATAATATGTTCCAAGTGTAGTAGTGTGATTGCCAAATGCAACAAATTCCCCAATCTTAGTTTTCACACAATTTCAAAAATCATACAAAGCACAAGTTCAACTTCAAATCTCACCAAAGTTGTCCTCTCACAAATGAATCACTCGGAAGAGGGCTATAATGCAACACTCAGTTATAAACATGATATTAGAGTTAAACCATAAGGGACTTAACTCGAAATAGAAAGATGAAGAACTTGCATTAATATGATCTCAAGAAGGATGCCAAACACTTAAAAGTAGAAAATGTATGCAATTCAACTACATGACATTTAAGATCAATTTAGGTCTTTAACATAGGTTGTAATGGGGCCAAGGGTGTAAGGTGAGTAAGAAATGAAGGGTATGGATAAAACAAAGTCCAAGGAACTCAAAATATAAGAGCATAAAACAATTGTTTACAAGACTTCGAATCATCACAATGAGAATTTATTTTTACAATGATTCATACTCCTTTATTGAACAATCACCAATTTATTTTGAAGGCCCAAAAATGAAATTTCAATCAACCATCACTTAATCACAACTTTTCTCTTTTCTTTCATCAATTGTGTGAATATATATTTTTGTGAAATGTAACACCTCTTCCCAAACCTAGTATGAAAAACACATCCCAATTAAAGCTCATGAGTTCCTTAGAAAGGTAAATATTTGTTTTTCAGGCTAAGGCGAGGAAATATAATTGGTAAATGAAAGAAAAGGTTTACATGTAGGCTCAAAATGGTTAACAATGGAAAATCATGCTTAAGCATGCATAAGGTTAGCTTGAAATGCACAAACGATTCGAAAGAGGCCCTTAATATCATTTCTTAAATGTCATGAAATCAAATTGCATAAGAATGAATGACTTTTAAGTGTTCAACCAAATCAATGAATAATGAGATCAATCAACAACTTAGATGACAAGAAATTAAGAGTATGTGTATAACACTCAAGAAATGAAGTACAAGGCTCAAAAGCTCACTTTATATGGTTGGTTATATAAGTCTAATTTATGCTTCATACAATTCTTTAGATCATGCAAATCCTTTAATTGGAAAATTATGAAACAAATGGCAAGTGCAAAGAAGGTTTCAAACATATCATGTTAGAACAATGCCAATTTTATTTATTTATTTAAATTTTTACTCTTTTTTTTAAAAATAAAATAAAATAAAATGAAATCCAATTTTTATTTAAGTCATGCAACATTTATCACAATCTCATCATATGTGTTCGGAAAGTGACTCAAAAACAAAATAAAACAAAACAGGACTCAAAATTAAAAAAACAAAAGCAAATTTTTATTTTTATTTTTAATTTTTTTAAAGACAAACCAAATTTGCTTGCTAAACTCCAATACCCCAAACCTAGAAATGAACATTGTCCTCAATGTTTAAAAATTATGAACAAGCAATGTCATAACAAGAAATGAAAGGTACCAAAGTAAATATAAATCACAAAACAAACAAGAATTAAAATACACAAATAAAATAATTACAAAACAAACGAACGAACGAAAAAAAAATGAAACAGTAAACCCTAATCACACAATTTTGAAACCCAAAAAAAATTTCTTCATCTTCTCTACAACCCTGCGGCAACCTCCTTTGCTTTCCTTCACTCTCAACCTTCTAAACCAATCAAATCTACAAGAACCCAACTAGAGCAGCCAAGTGAGAAACTCACCCAAAATCACAACTGCGAGGATGCTTTCAATGTGTTTGATAGAATGCTTCAAATGCGTCCTCCGCCTTCAGTTGTTCATTTCAATCAAATATTGGGTCAAGTTGCGAAATTGAAACATTATTCCACCGTCATCTCATTGTATAACCAAATGGATGTGTCGGGAATTGGACCTGATGTTTATACTCTAAACATTCTCATAAATCGTTATTGTCATCTAAAACAAATGGGGTTTAGTTTATCTGTATTGGGAAATTTCTTCAAACTTGGTCTTGAACCAGATGTCTTTACCTTCAACACTCTAATCAACGGCTTTCTTCTTGAGAATAGAGTGGCGGAGGCGGCTACACTTCTCCACAAAATGATGAGGGCAGGTAATTGTCAGCCTGATGTGGTTACTTCATGAAAGGTAACAATAGTGCTGCTATTCAGTTCCTTAGGAAGATGGAGGAAGGAGCTTGCAGGCCTGACCTAGTTGTCTATAACACAATCATCGCTAGTCTTTGTAAGGATACACTAGTTGATGATGCATTAAACCTCTTCTCAGAAATGATGTGCAAGGGTATTGCCCCAGATGTCATTACCTATAACTCTTTGATGAATGGAGTTTGCAAATTAGGCGAGTGGAAAGAAGCTGCAAGGAGGGAATGGTCGTGGAAGCAGAAGGCGTGGTTGAGATGATGATTCAAAGAGATATTCAACATGATACAGTTACGTACAATTCACTCATGGATGGTTACTGCTTGCAAGGACAAATAGGAAAGGCACAAAATGTTTTTGAACTAATGCTTAGCATGGGCTCGGTGGTTAATGTTGTTAGTTACAACACATTGATAAATGGATACTGTAAGAATAAAAAGATTGATGAGGCCATGATGCTTTTTCTGGATATGTCTCATAAGGGACTAGTTCCAAATACCATTACTTATAACACTCTTTTGGACGGCTATTGCAAAACGGGCAGAATACAGGACGCACAAAAGTTGTTCTCTAATATGCAAGCTTGTGGCCAACTTCCAGATGTTCAAACTTATGCTGTTCTCCTGGATGGCATGTGTAAAAACCGACAACTTTCTCTGGCGGTACAATTGTTTGGAGAGATGGAAGTGAAGAAGTTGGATGTTAATATTGTGATTTACCGTATTCTTATTGAAGGTTTGTGCATAGCTGGAAAAATTGAATCTGCAAGGGATCTCTTTTGTGGTTTATCATCAAAAGGACTTCGACCTGATGTGAGGACATACAATATAATGATTAATGGACTCTGTATCGGGGGCCTAACAAGTGAAGCAGAAAATTTGCTTATCCAAACGGAGGGGAAAGGCTGTTCTCCAGATGGCTGCACATATAACACAATTATCAGAGGGCTTATCAGTAACAAAGAGACATCAAGGGCGATGGTACTTATTCAACAAATGGTGGAGAAGGGTTTATCTGCAGATGCATCAACAACGGAGTTGATAGTTCAATTACTGTCGAAAGATGAAGTGGATCCTGCTTTGTTGCCGTTGATAAAAGAATCACTGTGAAATTAATTTGCATCTGTGGACAATGAACTGGTGCATCTTTGACGACCATAAAGGTATTACAGTGGTGGTGGGTAGGGCAGGAGATGAAAATGCCTTCTCACTTGTATCCGGAATTTCTGGTATTAATTCTGTTTCATGGTATTTCTATTTTATTTTGTATGGGACGATAAGAGAACCTCTGTTTCAACAAAAGATCCCATACAAACCTCTGTCCACTGATGCAAGAGCACAGTGGACAGATTTTATCTTTGCATGAAGTTTCTCATAAAACTTATGGCTCAGAAATTGCAGACAGATTTTGTGTACTGGAAACATTGTTTGATGGGTAATAAATCTAAATGCTGTTGCTATTGCTTATGTACTGGAAATATTTTCTTTTTGGTTACAAGACTTTGTTGGATGACTGAGACAGTATTTTTTGTTTAGGATGTTGTTATTGTTTGTTGGCCATCTTTGAAAAAAACAAGAGTCATAGTCGAAGAATCATTGACTAAATAACGGATTCAATAGAATTTTTTTTATGTTTGTTGGCCATCTTTTTTTAATCATCTTTTCTCAGCAGCATAGTTTGGCTTTCTTTAGAAAGTAAACACCAAAATAGAGACTTGTTGAAAAAAACAAGAGTCATAGTCGAAGAATCATCTTTTCTCCAAACTGCATCATAGTTTGCTTTTCTTTAGAAAGTAAACACCAAAATATAACAAAATCCCATTGATTTCCCAATCAAATTCAAATCAAATAAGTTGTATTAATGGAGCATTTCTTCAAATCACTATCTTACTTTGGCTTGGTGGGTAAGGAACTTCATTTTCTTAGGCCAAGGAGAAGATGCATCTGCATCTAGAAAAATCGATCCTAAATTCCTAATTATACACCTATAGCTATAGGCTTGCAGTGTAACCCAACACGTGGCAAAAACCCATTGTTTGTAATGATAGAACCAAATCAAAGATTCTAAACCATTCAATAGTAATGATATGGAAAACTTTCGAAAACTAGACAAGTTTTGGATAATTTACAAATTTGTAGTCCAATTTTTTCTACATTAACAACTTTAATCACTTGAGTGGGATTCGAGCACTGTTTGAGATCTCTCAAAGGGGATTTGAGCCTTGTTCGAGGGGAGGACTCGCTCGAGGGGTTCTAGAGTGGCTATATTTTTTATATCTTGAAAAAGAATCCTATTTTTCCAAATTTACCTATCTTGCAAATGTAGAATTATTACAATTACCCAATCATACAGTAGTTTTTATAAACAAAACAAAAGGATCGGGTAGTTCTCCTTTTGAGTTGATATAGCTTTCATTTCGGACAGAAGTTGAATTAATGAAATCAATTTTGCAAGCAGCAGGAAAGTTGATTAAATAATGTAATTAGATATAATGGTCATAACAATTGGCTGAAAGGAGAAGGGTACATAATTGTAGGGCCAATATGTTTCCTACTCTATTAATTTATGTCGCAAAGAAACAAAAAAAATCACAGTCTGAAAAACTATTGACTAAGGGGATTGTTTTTTTTCACCAAAAACCTGCTTCACTTTAAAGTTAAGCAGTTTAAGGTGTTTGGTAAAAAGAAAATATCTCGATTATTTTAAAAGCAATGACCTTTTGACAGCAGCTTTTAAAAACGAGACTCTGTGTTGCTTTTTAAAGCTGCTTTCAAAAAAAGCAGATATGAACATTTAATGAATTTTTTTAATTCCCAAAATACCATCATTCATTTTTAAAAATGACACCACCTCCACTTTTACATCCAACTCCACCACTTGCACCACCACATACACTACCTCCACAACCACAACCACCAAATCCTCTTCCTCCTCATCCTCCACCACCACCACCACCACCACAACCACCACCTCCTCCACCACCACCTCCTCCACCTCCACCTCCACCTCCACCTCCACCTCCACCTCCACCTCCACAACGACCACCACCACCACCACAACCACCACCTCCTCCAAAACCACCAAATCCACCACCACCTCAACAACCAACATCACCACCACCACCACCACCACCACCACCACCACCACCACCACCACCACCACCACCACCACCACCACCACCACCACCTCCACAACCAACACCACCACCACCTCCACAACCGTCATCCCCACCACCACCAACTCCACCTTCATCACCACCACCACCTCAACTCCATCACTACAACTACCACCATGCTGCCACCTGCCAACACCACCACCACCTCCACAACCGCCATCCCCACCACCACCAACTCCACCTTCATCACCACCACCACCTCCACTCCATCACTACAACTACCACAACATGATTAGTACATAACACTTTTAACATCATGTCTATTTTAGTTATTATTCACAGTTACAACAATTTTATATTAAAATTTACCAAACGCTTTTACACTGCTTTTTATACTAACAGCACTTTAAAAATATTGTTTACCAAACATGAAGCTGCTTTACTTTACAGCTAATTATTTTCAAAGCACAACATAAGCAACTTTTTTTAAAAGTGACAGCAATCCCAACTAGGCCTAAATAACGAATTGAATAGAATTTCTTGGTGGTAATCTTTGCCCAAAAAGACAATATTTTCATATAATATTTTGAAACTATCTATCCAATAAAACCAAAAGTTTGGGCTACAAATGGTGTTTGTTGGCCATCTTTTTTTCAGCAAAGTTTGCTTTTCTTTTTCAAGGAATTTTAATGCAATGTATCTGAAGATTCCGAAATTTTTTAGTTTTTGAAATATATTGGGTTTCAATCTTATTCTGCACATAATGACTAATTTCATGTTGAATTGAATACAACTTAATGAGCAAATAAACATAAAAGAGTTATTTCATAATGGATAACAACCTTGTTCGCACCACTTTTGCAAAACCCAAGGGAAGGTATCGTATAGTAGTGTAGCTCGGAAGTCCAGTGTCGGATCCACAGAGAGCAGTGTAAAGAAAATAACAGAGATGAAAAAGAACAAGTGTGATTGAGAGGTAGATTTATGCAAGATTTGATTTAGAGAAAATTTAATTGATTAAAACACTAAGGCATTGGGTTTCCACTTTTAACATAAGCATGCAACTCTTATTAATTTTATCCACAAAATATTTTCCAATGTAGTTGTTCAAAATAATTAAAGCTCTTTTTAATTTCCTTTAGAAGTATTCTAAGCATAACTTGTACCATTGGCAACAAATTATCAAAAAATGAATTTCATCAAAATTCTATTAATCTTTAGTAATTCTCTTCTCTTTTAAAAGCATGAAAGTTTTTACTACACAATGGGAAAAACATGATTGAACCCATGAAATAGATTATCAAACATTCATCAATTAATTAAAAAGAAAACTACAAATTCCATTTGAACAAAAACTACAAATTCACATTAAAGCTTAAGTTTGGATCAAACTAATAAAAATTACACACTTATATTAAAAGCTTTCTCCCTAACCTTAGCTTGGAAGTTAGTTCCCCATAAAAACTAAAACATAAATTAAGACTATAAAAGAAGTGGAGGAAGGAGAGAGCTCATAGAGTTTGAGGAGCTTGGTATCTCTGAAGTTGCAGCAAAGACCTCTATTTATGGATGATTGGAATTGCTCATTGCCGCCAGCCCATCTCTTATCATCAATTGATGCAACACGTACCACTTTCATTGCTTTTGTTATTCAATTCCGTTTCTTTTGGTTGAGTGCAGCACCTTAAGGAAGTAAAGATGTATAGTTTATTTTAAGTTGACTGACCACTAATAATGATTCATCCCTTGGAAGCCAATCCCCACGGTTTCTCTCTCATTTTCTTCTATTTCTTTGGCTTTGCTGAACTTCTTTTTATCTGCTGGGTGGCACATCTCATCTTATTGACAATTAAATTCATTCTCTTTCCTTTGTGCCTTTTGCATTTTGTTTTATTTATATCAATGCCATTACCACTTCTTCATTCATATATTTGTTTAATCCCAACTTCCATATGTTCAATTCAATGCCATCTAGTCTCCACCATTCTTCTTTCCTTGTTCTTGTTTGTTGCCAATCTGACCAAGAACCTACTAAGAGAAAGTAGTTATTTAATTTCCAATATTTTTATTCGCATAATGTCTAAATTTATAAAAATCAAACTTTAGCCTAAAAGCTCAAAATAACATAAATTAATGCACTAACAAATATATAATTAGGGATAGAAATTGTAATAATTATTTGCTTATCAAACCTCTATGTAATAGCATATAATAGTTTTTCAGTTTTGTCGTATGGTTGTTTAATTGAGCCAATTTTAACCTTTCAAATTGTTGGACATGTTTAAAATTTTCGACTATTTTCTAAAAAAATTCCAAAAAAATTCAAAAATTATGAATCGAAGTGGATGATCAAATTCTGATTTTTATAAATGAAATTGAAAACGAATTTTCATTCCGAAATTTAATTTATTTACCAATGATGGGTTTGAACAACAGGTGTCAAACAATTACAAAAATTGGAAAAATGAGATACATTTTGAATTCTAAAATCATGAAAATGACTTGAGGTGGCCTCTTGATATGTCATGCTAATTGTGTTCTAACAAGGTGTACCGTTTGTATGATGACCAAATTTTGTAAATTTTGAATTGTAGTTTCGTCCCTTACAACTCAAAATTTACAAGTAACCACACTCAGATACAAAAATAACAAAAAAACATAACCACCAAAAACAGAACCACAAGAGGAGCGTGAGCCTTCCAACTCTCAACTATTGATCATTTGCTTCTTCATGCACCTCTGATATCTCAACTATTGATTTTTTCCTTCATCGTGTACTTTTTCTTTAACACTTCATAGTTGGAACTGCCATTTACTTGATATTAGACTGACCAACTCTCGTCTTACATAACATATATAGGTAGAGTTTGAACTCTTTTCGTTTGCTAAAAAAATAAACTACAAAACTCTTTTCTTTGGTGAAGTTATAACTTTAAGGGATTTTTGTAGAAATCTCACCTTAAAGAAAAATTTGAGAAAAATATCACCTTAATTTTTCAAAATCCATGATTTGTCATCTGACTTTAACACCATCCATTTTTAGGGTATTTTAGTCTTTCCATTTTAAGAGTATTTTAAAAATGGAAAAATCATTATAATTTTTTTAAATATATCTTTTACACAATTAAAATTGAAATAAATAAATAAATTCTCACCTTCCCCCACCCGACTCAAGTCTACCTTTTTCTTCTTAATTTTTTAATTTTGGCATTTTTCCATTTGTCTATTGAAAAAATTTCCTATAATTATGAAACACAGGGGCACAATTGACAAAACTGAAACTATATGGATGAAAAGTGAAGAAGTGATAAACTAAGGGAGCAAAATTGACTTTTTCGTTTTTTATTTACTTCCTAATGTACTCTAATAAGTGGAAGAGGACCTGAGGCCGACAAGTAGAAATCTCAAAATGCTAGATTTGCACATTTTCTTACTCAGTGCTATTATTCCAGAGATGCTGAAGATGATGATGCTAAAGTTTGCCTTTCCCGACGTAGCATTGTTCTCGAAGTTGTTGCCTAAATGCAATTAGAAAGGAAATCTAATACGAAACTCATCGAAACAAAGTTTTTGTCGACTGGATCACAATCCACGCACTTGAGAGCTCCGCCGCTCCCTTTCTAGATTTGGTCTCGCTTCCCAAATGTTGAAGGTTGGCTGAGACTCACTGACTGAGATGCTGAAGATGATGATGCGGAATATAGCTGCTGCTTCTTCTTCTTCTTATTGCACCAGCAGGAGATGGAGAGGTATGCCTTGTCTTCACTCTAACTCCACTGTTTTTATTTTCGCCAACGATTACTTTGCTTTCCTTCACTCTCAACCTTCTAAACCAATCAAATCTACAAGGACCCAACTAGAGCAGCCACCCGAAATCACAACCGTTGAGGATGCTTTCAATGTGTTTGATAGAATGCTTCAAATGCGTCCTCCGCCTTCAGTTGTTCGTTTCAATCAAATATTGGGTCAAGTTGCGAAATTGAAACATTATTCGGCCGTCATCTCCTTGTATAACCAAATGGATGTGTCGGGAATTGGACCTGATGTTTATACTCTAACCATTCTAATAAATTGTTATTCTCATTTGAACCAAATGGAGTTTAGTTTATCTGTATTGGGAAAATTCTTCAAACTTGGTCTTGAACCAAATGTTTTTACCTTCACCACTCTAATCAACGGTTTTCTTCTCGAGAATAGAGTGGCGGAGGCGGCAGGAATTTTCAACAAAATGATTGCGGGAGGTAATTGTCAGCCCAGTGTGGTTACTTACGGCACACTAGTAAAGGGCTTTTGCATGAAAGGTAACAATAGTGCTGCAATTCAGTTGCTTAGGAAGATGGAGGAAGGAGCTTGCAAGCCTAACCTAGTTGTCTATAACACAATTATCGACAGTCTTTGTAAGGATACACTAGTTGATGAAGCATTAAACCTCTTCTCAGAAATGATGTGCAAGGGTATTGCCCCAGATGTCATTACCTATACGTCCTTGATTCATGGAGTTTGCAAATTAGGCAAGTGGAAAGAAGCTACAAAGTTGTTGAATGAAATGGTGAGTAAAAATATCTTTCCAAATGTGTTCACGTTCAGCGTCTTGGTAGACACACTTTGTAAGGAGGGAATGGTTGTGGAAGCAGAAGGCGTGGTTGAGATGATGATTCAAAGAGATATTGATCCTAATTCGGTTACGTACAATTCACTCATGGATGGTTACTGTTTGCGAGGAGAAATAGGAAAGGCACAAAAAGTATTTGAGATAATGCTTAGCAAGGGCTCGGTGGTTGATGTTGTTAGTTACACAATATTGATAAATGGATATTGTAAGCATAAAAAGATTGATGAGGCCATGATGCTTTTTCTGGATATGTCTCATAAGGGACTAGTTCCAAATACCGTTACTTATAACACTCTTCTGGATGGTTTTTGCAAAACGGGCAGAATACAGGACGCACAAAAGTTGTTCTCTAAGATGAAAGCTTTTAGCCAACTTCCTAATGCTCAAACTTATTCTATTTTCCTGGATGGCCTGTGCAAAAACCGACAACTTTCTAGGGCAATGCAATTGTTTGGAGAGATGGAAGCGAAGAAGTTGGATATTGATATTGTGATTTACAATATTCTTATTGAAGGTTTGTGCATAGCTGGAAAAATTGAATCTGCAAGGGGTCTCTTTTGTGGTTTATCATCAAAAAGACTTCAACCTGGTGTCTGGACATACAATATAATGATTAATGGACTCTGATCTGGGGACCTAACAAGTGAAGCGGAAAAGTTGCTGGTTGAAATGGAAGGGAAAGGCTGTTCTCCAGATGGTTGCACATATAACACAATTATCAGAGGGCTTATCAGGAACAAAGAGACATCAAGGGCGATGGTACTTATTCAACAAATGGTGGAGAAGGGTTTCTCTGCAGATGCATCAACAATGGAGTTGATAGTTCAATTACTGTCGAAAGATGAAGTGGATCCTGCTTTGTTGCCGTTGATAAAAGAATCACTGTGAAATTAATTTGCATCTGTGGACAATGAACTGGTGCATCTTTTGTTGAATATTGGCTCAAATATTATGTTGTTTACTATCTCTGTTGTGTTGCATGTCGTCCACTTGGAGTAAGGAAGAGATTGTTTCTTTCCTTTCTCATGCATTTGCCGAAAGCAAAGGAAGTGTTTTTTGTTGATAGAATTTCGTATTAACAAAAGTACAAATGGAAGACATGCAGCACGTTGGCAAGCTATCAAAGGAAGGGAATGTTGGTTAATGTCAGCCTTTGTCAAAAAGGAGGGAACAAAAGCCACGTGAAGCAAGCCTTAAAATGGGAAAAGCAAGTTTGACTAGTTGCATAGCAAGAAGTGGCAACCGTGAGCTTTAGAGATAGAAAAGAGAAAAGTAGAATAATCTTTTATTATTGCTACTACTTTTTTGGCTCTTGGGTTCTTTGAGAAGCCAACTAGAGGTATGCTTCATTAGGGACTTCGTTGGCAGCAAAGAGGAGCGGCTGGTTTCTTTTACAATGCGGGTGGTAGAGTTGTTTCGGTGCATTAATGTCCCTGTTTGGTGGAGGACTTTGAAGGTGCTCATGCAGCTGTTGAACCAAGTTCTTGGTTATATAATGAAGGCTTGGCAGAGAGAAAGAGTGTGGGCAGTTTTGGTAAACACAATAGGTGAGAGAGTGTTCTTGTCACAGGGGCAAGCAGTATGCACCATTGTGTCTTTGCTGCTGCACCTTTTTTTTGTGAGTGACTTGGTTGTATTTGGGATTTGGGTTGTGAGAGTTAAACTCTGTAATTCCTAGGACAGGTGAGAGTGTTTAATCTCCTTTGTTTGTAATCTCCTTTGAGATACTAGTGGAAGTTCTTGTCATCTTCGAACTGGACGTAGGCTATACACGGGCCGAACCAGGATAAATCCTCGTGTCTCTTGAATTTTGCTATTTTCATATTTGTCTTGTTTGTTTCAATGGTTTCATATTGTCCACCTAGTGCAATCCGCTGCGCACAACATCTTTGACGACCATAAAGGTATTACAGTGATCGTGGGTATGGCAGGAGGTGAAAATGCTTTCTCACTTGTGTCCGGAATTTCTGGTATTAATTCTGTTTCGTGGAATTTCTATTTTATTTTGTATGGGACGATAGGAGAACCTCTGTTTCAACAAAAGATTCCATACAAACCTCTGTCCACTGATGCAAGAGCACAATTGTCATCAGCTCTCCATGTCCAACCAAAATATAGAAACGTTGCAAGAAAGATCCGCTTAACTGAGAAATAAATGACATGAGAATATGATATATCTGTCTAGTTATGTATTCATATGCACAGCATTATCTTGTAGAATTTTCGTTGTTGCACATTACTTTTTCTCTAACGTCTCTCCTACAAAAACTATCATTTCCCAGGTCCAGCTCCAGGTGAGTTGTTTCCCTATAAATGTATATATTGCAAAGACATGCATCCTGGCAATTCAATAATGGGGGGAAGTGAGGGGGATAGACACCACTAACACTGACACTGAGACTGGAGTTGTAAGCTCGTCCTCATTCATCTGATCCCGTATCTTGTTTTCCAAAATTACATTTTCAACTGTGTTTGTGATTTTTGTTTTTCCAATGATTGTTTAGTTTTCTCTCTGTTACGTTATGTTTTACGATTTAAATACTCAGTTGTGTGTTGGCTGGATTTTCTTTACATTTGTTTCTTTAACTTCTGTAATTTTTCCCATTATTGTCCTATAAAATTTTGAATCGTCCATATGAGATAGTGATAATTCGAGTTTTAAACACAATTTGAGATCGAAATGTCTCACCCCTTAAAGTTAGTGATGTCAAGCCAACATAATGTGATGCTTTTTTTCGTATTATATACTCATCTTCATATTCATGTGTATATCGTTGTCTGACAAGAGAGAGAGATAATAAGTCACTAATTTTCCTCGAAAAAGGATAATGAAAGGGACAAAGACAGGAGAGTTCAAAACTTCCCGTAAACTTCCCGTCAACACGATAAGTAAAGATTTTTGTGTTTGAGGTTCTAGAAAACATGTGACATTTTTTATCTACAATTGGAGGGGAGAAATTATAGACGTGTTTGTTTGTATTATAGAAATTATTAAATAATGTGATTAGGTATAATGGTGAGTGTGTGAACAGAGGAGGAGCAGCCCTAAAGGTCCATAGACGTAGGGCCGAAGTGTCTATTTTATCAATCTATGTCACACAAAGAAAACAATGAAAGAGTCACGGTCGAAGAATCATTGACTAAATAACGAATTCAATAAAATTTATTGGTGTTTGTTGGTCATCTTTTTTTAATCTTCTTCTCTCAGCAGCAGCATTAGTTTGCTTTTCTTTAGAAAGTAAACACCAAAATAGAGACACCGTTGATGATATAATAAAATCCCATTAATTTCCCTAATCAAATTCAGATCAAATTAGTTGTATAAATGGAGCATTTCTTCAAATCACTATCTTGCTTTTACTCGGTGGGTAAGGAACTTAATTTTCTTAGGCCAAGGAGAAGATGCATCTGCATCTAGAAAAATCGATCCTAAATTCCTAATTATACACCTATAGCTATAGGCTTGCAGTGTAGCCCAACACGTGGCAAAAACCCATTGTTTGTAATGATAGAACCAAATTAAAGATTCTGAGAAGGTAAAGAGAAGGATCAAGTCAAGTACATCATTTTTGAGGAGGAGGAGGAAGAGGAAGAAGACTAGTTTGTTGTGTTGCTATATCCTGCTGGAGCTGCTGTCCATTCAACTCGTTATTAAATTTGATTGCACTGAGTCCAGGAGGAAGAGGACCACACTATCTCTTCGCATTTAATTAACACACATCTGTCTGATGTATGTGATTATGATTGTCTGTTAATGAACACATCAAATAGTCTCAAATTCAAAGAGATGGTGTGGGTCTTAATGGGTGATGTAGGACAAATCATATTGCTAAAACCCTAAATGAAACAAAAGGATCAAGGTAGTTCTCCTTTTGATTTCAGATTGCTTTCATTTCGGACAGAAGTTGAATTAATGAACTCAATTTTGCAGGCACCAGGAAAGTTGATTAAATGTAATTAGGTATAATGGTTCATAACAATTGGCTGAAAGGCCACCCTTTTGGAATTTGGATGGCAATGTGGAGTGTGAAAAGAGAAGGAGAAATCCAAAAACGTAAGGCCAATATGTTCCCTACTCTGTCAATTTATATCGCAAAGAAACAAAAAAAGAAAAGAAATTATAGTCTGACAAACTATTGACTAAATAACAAATTGAATAGAATTTCTTGGTCAAAAAGACAATCTTAATATAATATTATCTATCCAACAAAACCAAAAGTTTGGGCTACAAATGATGATTGTTGGCCACTTCTTTTCAGCAAAGTTCTATTATTGCAGTGATTCTATGTCTGTTTGTGTTGCATCAGGTGTGAACTCAATTATTTATGTTCATTTTGATGTGATTGCTTTGACCTTCTATTTAATGAAACTCGATTCGACAAAAAAAAATATTATTTGAGATTCAATTCAACTTATTAGGAAGTGTCATCCTTTACTTCATTTCAATTCAACCAATCCTCTTTTTCAAGCCCACATCACAATCTCATCTCTCAGCTTAGCTTATCTTAAAACGCGCAAAAACAGAATAAAGGACAACAACATCTAAATGCAGTTTAATTTAACAGATCAAGTACCAACTACCAAGCACCGACTAGTCAACTGCACAAGACTGCTTGGTTTTATACAAAAATAGCTACCAAAGCTGCTTCTTTTCCGAGCATTTACCGTCATCCACCAGTGATTTCGGCAAACTGCAGTCGAGTTGCCAAAAGATGCTTGCTTTCTAGTTTCTACCCAAAAATAGCTACCAAAGCTGCTTCTTTTCCTCACTCTTTTAGTCATGGAGAGAGAGAAAGGGAACAATAACAAGCAGATGATTGGTTTTGACTGTTAAAAGAAAGTTACAATGCCTCTTTTACTGAAACAAACATCAAGTTACCAAAGCTGCTTTGTACCCAAAAAAAGTTACCAAAGCTGCTGTTTTTCTTCACTGAGAGAGAGAGAGAGAGAGAGAGAGAGAGAGAGAGATCTGGGCAAAGACCTATCAAGGTAAATTGCCAACAGCTGCTTTGTACCCAAAAAAGATACCAAAGATGTTGTCTTTCAGATTCAGCACTCAGAGAGAAAAAGAGAGAGAGAGCAATAACCAGTAAATGATTGGTTTTGACTGTAAAAGGAAA
Organism: Prunus fruticosa; assembly: GCA_018703695.1. Taxonomy (NCBI): domain Eukaryota; kingdom Viridiplantae; phylum Streptophyta; class Magnoliopsida; order Rosales; family Rosaceae; genus Prunus; species Prunus fruticosa. Next base: position 8,784,192 of record CM031922.1, read on the forward strand.
GTTACCATGCAGAAACCAATATCAAATGAATGCTCAGATCCAAGTCCAAACATACAAAATAACAAGTAAATGATTGGTTTTGAGTTTGACTGTTAAAAGGAAAGCTACCATGCCTCGTGCTGAAACCAACATGAAATTAATGCTCAGATCTAACTCCAAACGTATGAAATCAACACAAATCTCACACATAACTATAAGAAATTAATTTATATACGAATTATAAAAAATAAAAATAAAAACCAAATTTTACATCACTGCAACAGTAAAACAAAACCCTCCAATGGCCTACATCACTTCTGCAAAGGTATAGTGACACCAACAAAGCTAACCAGTTCCCCAAATTTCACTCTTGAACCCCAGACTCCTCAGCCAGCTCCTCACATCCCAAAAACTCAAAGACAAAATAAATTAAAAAATGAACGAAGGTTATGTGTAAGGCGATAATTAACATCAGAGGGTTCCTTACAAGAACCTCAATTCAGCTAGCTGAGGGGTCCAGAGCCATCGGATTGAGCTCCTGAGCAAAACCCACTTGGGGTTTGAGCTGGGGTTTGTGAACTGGAGCTCAGGAATCCTCCATCTTCTCTCGGCCTACGAACTCGGCCACCAGCCAAGGAAGCCAGAGACTTGACCAGGCCCTTGATTATCTTGATCTTTATCTGCCCCCTTTTGGGAGGTAAGCTTTGACTTGTGTTGAGCTTAGATTTTGAACCTGGGGTTTCCATCTTCTTTGAATCGGGCACGAAGGATCTGAGGGGTAAATAGAATATGAGCTTGGAACAGAGGAAAGCAGAGACTGAGAAACAGAGGTAAGAGGGAGATTGGGAGACTGAGAAACAGGGGAAAACAGAGGATGCAGCTGAACTCTCTTTCTCTGGGGAAACAGAGAAGAGAAAGAAAGAAAGTGAGCGTGCTTTTGAGAGATTTGGATTGCTTGGATAGTGTGCAGAGGAAAGCCCTTTTTTATAAGAGCTTTGGTAGTATTGGATTGCTTCGGGAACAAGGCTTTCTACAGTGGATTTCATTCGCTACGTGGAAATGGAAAGGGATATTTTTGTCATAGCAAGCAACTATGGAGAGAGTGTCGAAGAAGAAAGTATATTCGGAATAAGAGAACTGAAGCACGTGTGTGACATGTCATTCACGAAAAATAGCGTCAGATACCGAGCATTAAATTTGATGGCTGATGTGTCAATTTGAAATCTTATATAGCTTTACACTCCAACCGATATGTCAAATTAAATTATTATTTTATTACATTTAAGTGTTGATTTATTTTTAATTATAATAATAATAAAATATTCATTTGACATCTTGCTTTTGGGATGTCAAAAATAACATCTTAACCTCCAGCCTTCATTCCACATAAGCTTTGACACATCAGTTGGAGTAATGCGAGATGTTATTTCTAGCCGTTAAATGTCTATATGGCACTTTTGACACAACGGTTGGAGATGCTTTTATCAAACCATCGTAAAATTATTCTGAAATAAGTAATTTAGATTGAAAATTTGATAATATAACGCATTAAACAATATGACAAGAGATTCATCATTTGAATATGATAAAGAAGATTTCTTTAAAAATGTATGTTGGTTGGCGCTTAATTTGATGGGATATACGTTGTATATGATTTATCACAAAAAAATCAGAAAGATAACTTAGGATTTAGAGGCATGGAATTGTAAGATTGGGTGGCATTTGAACATGTATTTCTCCCAAAAAAATTGAAAAGATTCAAGAGCTTAACCAATTGGAGAACTAAATTATTATCATCCCTAAATAACACCCCATTGATTCTTACTCGCTCTTCCATTGTTGATGGTTCCTGTATTTAGTTGACAATGTTGAGATTTTTAAAATATACATTTTATATAATGTCAACTGCACGACCATAGTTAGTATTTTATAAATGAAAGGGTTTGACTATCGAATTGATTTAATTGTTGGATTGTTCTGAAAAGATTAATAAGGAATTCGGATTCTCTACTTGATTTTTCTCTGTTGTTTTTTTAGATTAGTTGGGTTTAACTCATTACTTTTGGTTTATGTCACTAACATTTTAGATGAAGTCACAACTTTCATTTCAAATTTACCTTTTTGTTCATGCCTCTGTTTGTTAAAAGTTGTTTGGACTCTTCCACTAGTATTAACCCTAAATATAAATAAATAAATATTTTTTCATAGTACAAGTGATAGTTTAAATTAGGAGAAAAACATTTATAATTGGTTGGAGATATCAAAATAATGTTATCCCTGCTGCACATAAGTGTTTCTCTTAAACTAGAGAGGAGAGAGATTTCTCACATACACACACAAATGAATACAAGTGTTTCTCTTAAACTAAAGAGGAGGGGAATTTCTCTCACACACAGAAATGATATTATGAGAGTTCGAACCTGAAACTTTTAGTATGCAAATCAATGTCATTTTTCAATGAATTAGACTTCCCGTTCACAAGAATTATAGGTTTTTAATACTACTAAATGCAGCCTTTTTTTTATTCATGTGGTAATTGAGCTTAGAATAAATCATTACTTTTCTTTTTGGGTGTGTCACCTAAAGAGACAAACCATTGGAAACTAATTAAACGTGTGGACCTCCAAAATGTGACCTATTGGCAAAAACGCGGTAGTATTTAAATGTTTTTCCCAAGAGATTGTTTATGCTCTTGCTATTCTGACTTGCTTTTTATTTTGTACTATGTGATCGTAGCAGCAAAAATCATGATAATCTTGGCTCTACCTTGTCACACTCTACAAACTTTAGATAAGCAGAAGCAATTTCTGTATTTTATATTGGCCGGCAGAAGCAAAATGTATTCAGAAACGCGTGAAGACTCTTGGAAATATGTCTCCTTGCCATGGAAACAATATGTCTCCTTCTTTGTAAAACCCATATTATTATTATTTTGATACCTTGAGATTGAGGAGTGGAAAATTGAACTTAAGACCTCCGATGTAGAGATATTTTGATACCTTGATATTGAGGAGTGAAGAATTGAACTTAAGAACTCGGATACAGAGATAAATGCTTGAGTTTAAATAATATGAATGTTATAAACAATAATAATGGTGTGCAATCCAATAATTTATTTGTTGTATATGTGCACCCAACACTTTAGCAGAATTCAATGCCCGAAACAGTGCATGCAGATCACTGCCTGCCAAAGAATATCTATATATAGGTTTCAGTTCCATATTAAATAAGATTTTCTGTTTCGGACAATGCTTGGCTCCTGATGTATCAGGAGCCAATCCTCCTCAACCATGACGTGGGCTTCTTAAAAAATCAACACGTGTGTTTTTTTTTTTTCCCTCTTTCCTCTTTCCTCTTCCCCCAACCTTTTGGCTGGTTTTAACTGCAGCTCCCAGAGACACCGCCACTCCTGCTCTCCAAATCCACCCTCATCACCAACCTCGCCCTCTCCAAAAACCTCTCACTTTATCTTTTTTTATTGTTCATCATCTCATATATGTGGGTTGTTGAATCTGATATTCATCTATCATGAGCAATATTCCATGATCTCTAACCGACTCCGCCCTCACCCTCTTCAATCTTGCAATCTCTGCTTCTGATCCTTGGCCTTTTCCTTTCGTCTTCTTATAACCCATCAAGAAAATTCAAAAACCACTGAACCTATAAGGTAGCCCACCAAACGGCACCAGCAAATTTTTTTGGTTTCACCTCTATTTAGCATGTAAGCTTTCTCCTCCTTCTCCCTCTCCCTCTCCTTCTCCTTTCTTCAACAACCATGAAAAATCTTTTTTTTTCAAAAAAAGAAAAAAACCTGCAAGTCACCCTCCCCTGCCTTCGTCTCTTTCTCCTTCACTCACCGAAGTTAAAAAAAAATCAGCAAAAGACTTGAGTTAAAGGAGTTGGGAAAAAGAAAAAAACAACAACAACAATAACACGTGTTGTTTTGTAAAGAAGCCACGTTAGCTGTTGAGGAGGAATGGCTCCTGATATATCAGGAGCCAAGCATTGTCCTTCTGTTTCCTTGAAATAAGATCCATATTGAAGAAGATAAACAGAGAGAACGACCCAACAAAAATAAATTAAAAAATTAAGTGAACCGCAGCCATTGTGACTCAATTCCGTCACCAAATTTGACCCAAACCCACATCATGACATAATCTTGCTTACGGTTTGGGTTAAGGAACCCTCCAACAATAGAGAGCCAGCCATGCATCATCAATAGTGAAAAGGTTCTTGAATTTTGTTTATTATTCAATAAAAACATGTAAATCACTAAATATATCATAGGAATTCAAATCTAATTAAGCAGAAGACGTCTTTTTGGGGTTTAAATCATTAAAATTAATTAATCTCCAAGAAGAGGCATGCACCAATATTTTTCACATGGGGAACAAAACAGATGCTAAGAATAAACTGTTAGAAAGGTTAAGTATATGAATGCCATGTGTCATAGAAAGGTTTAATAATAGTCTGGTATTATTAAACTTGGACTTTAGAATGACATATGTGACATGATATATTATATTATATGTCAAGTCATTTTAAGGGTTGACCCGAAATATTATATCAAGTCTTTTTCTCTAACTTCTCCTCCTTCAAAAACTATCATTTCGCAGGTCCAGGTGAGTTGTTTCCTTATAAAATTATATATTGCAATGACATGCATCCTGGCAATTCAATAATGAGGGGGAAGTGAGGGGGATAGACACCACTAACACTGACACTGAGACTGGAGTTGTAAGCTCGTCCTCATTCACTCATCTGATCCCATATCTTGTTTTCCAAAATTACATTTTCAACTGTGTTTGTGATTTTTGTTTTTCCCATGATTGTTTAGTTTTCTCTCTGTTACGTTATGTTTTACGATTTAAATATTCAGTTGTGTGTTGGCTGGATTTTCTTTACATTTGTTTCTTTAACTTTTGTAATTTTTCCCATCATTGTCCTACAAAATTTTGAATCGTCCATATGAGATAGTGATAATTCGAGTTTTAAACACAACTTGGGATTGAAATGTCACACCCCTTAAAGTTAGTGATGTCAAGCCAGCATAATGTGATGCCTTTTCGCATATTATATACTCATCTCCATATCCATATGTATATCGTTGTCTGACATAAGAGAGAGAGAGGACTCAAGAGACAATCAGTCCCTAACTTTCCTCGAAAAAGGATAATGAAAGGGACAAAGACAGGAGAGTTCAAAACTTCACACGATAAGTAAAGTTTTTTGTGTTTGAGGTTCTAGAACAACATGTGACATTTCTTATCTGCAACTGGAGGGGAGAAATTATAGATATGTTTGTTCATACTAATGAAATTATTTAATAATGTGATTAGGTATAATGGTGAGTGTGTGAACAGAGGAGGAGCAGCCCTAAAGGTCCATAGACGTAGGGCCGAAGTGTCTATTTTATCAATCTATGTCACACAAAGAAAAGAATGAAAGAGTCACGGTCGAAGAATCATTGACTAAATAACGAATTCAATAAAATTTATTGGTGTTTGTTGGTCATCTTTTCTTAATCATCTTTTCTCAACACTGCGTCATAGTTTGCTTTTCTTTAGAAAGTAAACACCAAAATAGAGACACCGTTGATGATATAATAAAATCCCATTAACTTCCCTAATTAAATTCAAATCAAATTAGTTGTATAAATGGAGCATTTCTTCAAATCACTATCTTGCTTTTGCACGGTGGGTAAGGAACTTAATTTTCTTAGGCCAAGGAGAAGATGCATCTGCATCTAGAAAAATCGATCCTAAATTCCTAATTATACACCTATAGCTATAGGCTTGCAGTGTAGCCCAACACGTGACAAAAACCCATTGTTTGTAATGATAGAACCAAATTAAAGATTCTGAGAAGGTAAAGAGAAGGATCAAGTCAAGTACATCATTTTTGAGGAGGAGGAGGAAGAGGAAGAAGACTAGTTTGTTGTGTTGCTATATCCTGCTGGAGCTGCTGTCCATTCAACTCGTTATTAAATTTGATTGCACTGAGTCCAGGAGGAAGAGGACCACACTATCTCTTCGCATTTAATTAACACACATCTGTCTGATGTATGTGATTATGATTGTCTGTTAATGAACACATCAAATAGTCTCAAATTCAAAGAGATGGTGTGGGTCTTAATGGGTGATGTAGGACAAATCATATTGCTAAAACCCTAAACGAAACAAAAGGATCAAGGTAGTTCTCCTTTTGATTTCATATTGCTTTCATTTCAGACAGAACTTGAATTAATGAACTCAATTTTGCAGGCACCCTTTTGGAATTAGGTATAATGTGTTAGCAATATTGGCATCTTGTGTGAGTGTCAACTTGTGAAACACAAAGACATGAAACACATGACAACCTTGTCTCATGGCACTTGTCTCATTCCTTGTTTTAGGGAATACTTTTCTTGAGCAATTTAAAACTTGTCTTAGGGAATGTCTTAGGGAATGTTTCATGGAATGTTTTAGGGTTATTATATGTATATATGTTTTGATGTAGAATTCAATAAACATAAGATGAAATCAGAAAATATGCATAGCTTCCAAATTCTCTACACTCTCCATTATCTCTACTCAACCTTCAATATTTCCTCCTAATTTGACATGGTATCAGCAGCGATCTTGCTGACTCTAGTCTCGAATCGTTGCTGCAATCATGGGAGAAAACGATTTCTTTCCCACTGAAAGTAGCACCACCGATCCGGCTACTCCTTCTCAACCTACCTTCACAGAATTTGCTACTCAAATGGCTGAGTTGATGAAGACACAAGCATCAACATCGACTACGACCCCGACTCCGACAATTACTTACGAAACCTCCTCTGCACAAATTGGCATTAAATTGGATGGCTCCAATTATGCCTTATGGTCTCAAGTTATTGAGATGTATATTGCTGGCAAAGACAAGCTGGGATATCTCACGGGTGAACTCCCAGCACCTTCTCAGACAGACTCTACATTCAACCGATGGCGGACAGAAAATGCAATTATGAAAGGGTGGCTAATCAACTCCATGGAGTCAAGGTTGATTGACAACTTCATTAGATTCCCGACGGCCAAAGGAGTATGGGATGCAATAGCCACAACTTACTTTGATGGCACTGACACCTCCCAGGTGTATGATCTTAAAAGGCGAATCTCCCGTATGCGACAAGGGGGAGGCTCGATTGAAACTTACTACAATGATCTTCAAGGCTTATGGAGAGAAATCGATTTTCGTCGTCCAAATGAAATGAAGTGTGAGCTGGATATCAAGAAATACTACGATATCATCCAAGAAGATCGAGTTTATATTTTCTTGGATGGTTTGGATGACCGACTTGACAAAGCCCGAAGTGATGTGCTCCAAATGAGTCCATTTCCTACAGTAGAGCAAGCCTATGCTCATGTTCGACGAGAAGATATTCGACAAGCTGTGATATTCGACAACCTGACCCAAAATGAAATCCGAAACCCACATGTTTCAATTTATTTATTTATTTTTACATTTTTTTTTAAGCGCGAAGGCGGGATTTCTGAAAAGAGATAATGTGGTCCTTGATGTTTCAACGGAGCGAGACACGTGTTGACAAGTAGAGGCACCATATTTTTCACAAGCGGAAATTACGGGCTCATGGAAAGGCGCAAAGACTTTGTTGAACGCGTCCGTTCAGACAAAGCAAAGTCGTGATAAATGAGTTGGGTACAATTGGAAAACGCGAAGGTTGTGGGACTCAAGGACTGCTGGAGATTCAGAAAAATGCTCAGAAGCTGCAATGGCTAGGGTTTGTCAAAGACTATGTCTATAAGAAGGAAAAAGAAGGGAAAACACACAAACTCAAAAACACAAAAGAGAAAAGAAGCAAGAAAAAGAAAAAAGTGAGAAATCAAATGGCCTCTTCCTACCCATTTTTCGCTGGATCTCAACCTAGCTCCACCGACTCAGACATGGGGCCAAGCAGCGGCACCAGTATGGGTACCCTACTTTGCCTCCGCAAGGGGGCCTGTGACTATCAATGACTCAATACTCCTGGACAACGATGTTGCCATTGGAGTTGGCAAAAGTTTAGTAACTCCTAAAGATATACGTATGTTCGGGACAAGGGATGACAACCGGGTCACGAGTGATGCCCTGGCACTGAGCGTGCAGAGTACAGCATGTGTTGCAAGTTTGGGTCATCGCCTACTTGCGAAGTCCCATGAGGTAGAGATTCTGAAAGGTCAGTTAGCGGCGGAACGAAATATGGTTGAAGAGTGTCAGACTGCTATAAAAAGCTTGAAAATGGAGATGGCAAGGATAGTGGAGGTGAATCGTCACCAACTAGAAGTATTGCGGGATGAGAATAAAAACCTAACAAAGATGGTAGAGTTGTATTCTCGTGACATGAGAAAGCAGCTGGAGGACCTAGACCGACTGGGTAAACGCAAGCAAGCAGAATCGCGAGAGTAGTTATGCTCAAGCTAAGATTACGATCTTTGGGGGTTCAAGTGGTGAGCCCCAAGAGACTATGCGTGAAGCCCCGAAGAGGATAGCCAGAGGGCCAAACTCAAAGCTCCTATGGTCGAGACACCGAGCGCCAAGAAGAAATGATTTCTACTGTTTTTATTTTTTGGTAGTTTTTGTTTTTGTTATTTTTGTTTCAGAAAATAAAAGAGTAAAGTTGCAGAAGGAAAAAGAAAGAGACAAAGAAAACACACTTCCTAAACTTAAATCAAATAAAAACGACAAACGGAAAAGAAAAACACACTTCTCAAACTAAAATAAGACAAAGGTGATAGCCGAAAGGGAAAAACACAAAACACTAGAAAATGAAAGTAACTGGCAAAAACATAAAACACTCGAAAACACGGGAAAAAAAAAAGTAAAGTAAAGTGAAAGTTAATGTGCTCCCCCTTGAAGCGATTAGGTTGAGACATGCCCGGGAAATCCGAAATGGTGTTGGCTCTCTCTCATCAGCATATGCCTATTTAAACCACATCTCTACAAGCGGATGATACCCAGCATTTCTTCCTGCAAACTCAAGGAAAAACATCAAAAAATTCAGAAGCAAAACAAATGGCATCCTCATGCACTCATCTTGATGATCTCAACCTTGAGCTTTCACTTGCACCACCGAATGCCCGGATAAGGGCTCGTCCAAACCCTGTCTTCCCAAACTTCACATATCATCACGGTACGGCCTCAAACTTTGCTGAGGTAATACCGAACTTTTCTGAGGCAGTGCCGAACAGAGCAGTGCTGCTGGGCAGCATGATTCGCAGTAAACTCACATCGGCATATCATCTGCATGTGGCACAGAGGTCCGCCAAGGCTGCGGTGAAGGAGTCCCACAATTTAACGGTGCTCCATGCGGTCTCGGCTACCAATTTAGGCATGCGATTGTTGGCGAGAACACGGGAGTGTGCCGCGCTGAGCGAGGAAGTAGCTTCCTTGAAGGCTATGGTAGCGGACTTGCAGAAGCGGCTTTCCTTGCCAATCAGCATGTGGAAGCACTGCAGAAAAAGAATGAGGACCATGTGGAGCTGCTGCAAATTCTGCAAGTAAGAGAGAATAGAGGCATGCCATGAAGATGAAGATGAAGATGAAGAAGTTGTTTTTTTTGTTGTTTTGTTGTTTTTTTTTGTTTTTAATGCGGTGTTTGAATAAAAATGTATTTTTAACATTCAGAAATAAACTAACTAACCACACCACGTAAATAAATATATAAACTAACTTAATAAAAAAAAAAAACAAAGAAGTTCCAAATTGATTTTTTTTTATTATAAATAAATTTATTATTATTTACAACTAACTGACCACACAAAAAAAGAAAACAAAGAAATTCTCAATTGCAATTTACAAGGAAAAATAAAAACTCAAATTTCAATTTTTAATTTTTAATTTTTTTTAATTTTTTTAATTTTTAATTTTTAAAACACACAAATATACAAGCAACTCATGGATGACCAGTTAAGGACCTCAGAAAATACAGTCAGAGGATCCGGGAAGGTTGGAGGGGTCATAATGGTCCCGCTTAAAACCCAAACTTCTTAGACACCAAAGGTGTCGCCTGAAGAACTCCTAGACACTGGATTGACGGAGACGCTCATCTGGAGTTACCACGAGTCAGCTCATATAAAAAATCTTTTTAAATTTTTTTCTTTGTAATTTTTTTTTTTAATAAAAAAAAAAGAAACATAAGTTTAAAATAATAACAAGTAAAGAGAAAGGATTGAAATGCTCCCCCTTGAAGCGATTAGGTCGGGCGTGATGCAATTGGAGGTCGCAACTTCTCCCACTGCTCCACACTTCCCATTCTTATGATTGAGGTTGCCATATCTCTCCATTTTTATGAAGCTGTCATAAATTGCTAGAACAAGCATAAACAAAAACTTGAAACGGAATTAAAAGGATTAGGAAATAAATAAATAAAAACTAAAAAAGGAAAAGGAAAAATCAACACTTCCATACTTCAAAGTAACAAGCAACAAAGAAAATCTAACTAGCTTATGGAGTTCGTTCTTTCTCAAATATGATTATCCATATGGTGTGTGGTTTTAATCAAGTATTCATAAAAAGCATTTAGTTATGGTGTTTAGTCTAAACACAAATTCCGAACCCATTAAGAACAAGAAGAACAATAAAGAACCAAGTAGAATTTAAACATGGTGTTTGTCTTCAATATCTACCAATTCATTCACTAATCAGTCCAAGAGTCATATGGTGTTTATGTAAACTTGAACAAGATATTTAATTAAGAACAAGTGAATGAAACCATAAACAAAAATAATCGACATGCTACTTGAACTTTTTTTTTCTGTTGTGTAAGCCGGGACTCAAACCCAGTTCTCTTGCTTGTCAGGCAATTGTCCTTGTCCGTTGGACTACAAACACAACTTGTCAATTAACGTCATTAACTTTAAAACATGAAACTGTTTAGTTATATAGAAAAAATAAAAATAATAAAAAGTAGGAAAACCAAATAGAATCAAACAATGTTACCGATCCCGGCAACGGCGCCAAAAACTTGTTGTGTAAATTCAGCTGCACCAAAATGGATTCAGCTGCATCCTCAACTTGTGATACTCGCAAGTGCACGAGCCGTTCGGTAGTATAGCATATGTAAGTGCGATGTCGATCCCACAAGGATTGGTGATTGAATGATCCAATTCAGTTTTCCTACACAAAACAGAAAAGAAAACAAAAGAAGCAAAAAGGTTTTGTACAGCATTTGAGAACTTTGAGAGTTTTTTGGAGAGAAAGAGAGAGATGTGTTTGAGAAATGGGGAACTTGGAAGAGAAAGGAAGGTGTTTGGGGAGTTTTAGAGAGGGGAGAAGTGTTTGAGAGATTTGGAGAATGTTTGAAAGAGAATAGAGAAGTGTTTTGAGAATTTAGAAGAAAGAAAATTTAGTAAAATGATCTTATTACAACAATTGAGAACTACAAAGGGAAACTAAGAGAATTTGAGGGAGAGAAGGGAAGGGAGCTCTAGAGAAGTGTTTGAGAGCTCCCCCCCTTGGGGGTGTGTTTACAAGCTTAGAGAACTTCCCTATTTATAGGCCTAGGGGAAGTGAAAATCTGAATTATACAATAGAGTTCACTAACCACACTCACTTCACCAACTTACAACACTTAATTCACCTAACACACTATTGCATTTGAAAACAATTCTTCTTGTCATTAAGCTTAGTGTTGCATGATCCACTTCAACTTCAATTAATTCATTTGGCTGCTGCAAAATTCCACTCAAAAATAGGTATTGAATATGCTTCACCAAACTTTCCCACAATCAACAACACTTCATCATGCATATGTCATGCATGACAATGCATTGCAGCCAGCTTGTGGACTCGTTTTGGGCTTGTGACTTCATTCTGAAAAATATGGAAAAATATGGATCTTGAAGATCTTTGAATTATCTTTCCAAGCATATGCAGCCCAACTCAAGGAAAAATCGGGAAGGCCTTCAAATGTGATTTTTTGGCCCAGTAACGCAGATGCTGCCGAATTTGACCTTAAGTTGCCAAAACATGTATAACTTTGTCTAGAAGACTCGGAATCATGAACCGTAAAATTCTACAGAAAATAGACTTCCGTAGCTTTCCAATGATGTATAGCTCATTATCTGGTTCTTCTTGAGCAAGTACAGTCCAATCCGTGAAGTTGACTGATCTGCAGACACCGTTTTGAGCTAACTTGTCTCCAAAATGCAATTAGTGAGTCTCAAGCTTATAACACTGAAACAAGCACAAAACTTATTAAAAGCACAAGTTTAACTCAAAAGCATAACTAAATCATAAGTTAAAATGGTACAAAATGATATGTAATTATGCACCGATCACTTATCCATTAAGTACAAATAAAAGTGTTGCTCCATTTGCTTTGATACATTCTGATGTTTGGGGTCCTTCACCTATCTCTACAACTTCTGGCTTCCGGTGGTTTATTACCTTTGTGGATGATTGTACCCGCATGACTTGGCTCTTCATGATGAAAAATAAAACTGATGTGTTCCCTATATTTCAGTCATTTCACAAGCAAATTGAAACTCAATTCTCTACCAAGATTCAAGTCCTTCGTTCTGACAATGGAGGTGAATATATCAACCATGATTTTCAGACCTACTTCCAAATGCATGGCATCATCCATGAGACCACTTGTCCTCAAACTCCTCAACAGAATAGTGTTGCGGAAAGAAAAAATCGACACCTCCTTGAAACAGGACGAGCTCTTTTGATTGGAGCTCATGTTCCTCGCCACCATTGGGATGATGCTATAGTCACTGCAGTCTACCTCATCAACTAAATGCCTTCCAAAGTTTTAGACTTCCGGACTCCATTACAAGCACTTGCTCAACATGGGCCCTTGCCCTCTGTTCAGATGCTTCCTCCCCGAGTCTTTGGTTGTGTGGCATTCGTACACCTCCATAAGAATCAACGTGGCAAGCTTGATCCATGTGCTATCCGATGTGTTTTTGTAGGCTATGCTGCCCATCAGAATGGATATCGATGCTATCACCCCTCCAGTCGTCGTACATATGTCACTTTGGATGTCACTTTTATGGAGTCGGAAATGTTTTTTCATGATCCGATGACCAACTCTCCGCCTCACAGAGACATACAAAGAGAACCACTGGGCAAGGAGGCCCTGGAAATTCAAGAACTTGAAGATTGGAGCAAGACAGATCCTAAAAGTCCAGAAGAAAATGTACTCTGCCCAGAAGCGACCGGTCGCCAGGAAGTCCTGAAGGGGAAAATCGTTTCTGCTCAAAAACGACCGGTCGCAGGCAGTCCTGAAGGTGAAAAACGATTCTGCTCGAAAACGACCGATCGTCAGGAGCATAGCGACCGGTCGCCAGACGTCCTGAATGTGAAAATCGTTTCTGCTCAAAAACGACCGGTTGCCAGGAGCCTAGCGACCGGTAGCGACCGGTCGCATAGAAATCCTGAAGTTGAAAATCGATTCTCTGCTAAAAAAAGACCGGTCGCCAAGAGCCCAGCGATCGGTCGTTTCCAGCACTGAAGCCAAGAATCAATTCTGCCCAGAAACGACCGGTCGCAGGAGACCAGCGACCGATCGCTCCAGGCAGAGAGCACAATATTTTTTCATATTTCACCGACGATGATGATGAAGACCCCCTCACATCCCAGTACCAGCTGATCAATCTCCTGAGAATACTCCTGAGGTACGTGATTCTACTACATCTCCTGTTTTAGTTGATGAAACTATTAGATATCAATTACCCAATAGAGAGAATCGTGGCAAACCACCAATTCGGTATTCACCGGATAATGGCAAAGCATCGAAGTATCCAATTGCAAACTATGTTTCTTCAGAAAAATTCCCGCACCCTCCACGGCTTTGTACAACAATTATCTGCAATTCATATTCCAACCAAAGTGAGTGAGGCGTTGAAGGATCCAAAATGGGTTCACGCAATGAAGGAAGAGATGCATGCTCTTGAGAAGAATCACACATGGACACTGGAGAATTTACCTAAAGGAAAAAGAACTGTCGGATGCATATGGGTTTATACCTTGAAATACAATGCTGATGGGTCAATTGAACGTTACAAAGCACGACTTGTGGCAAAGGGATACACGCAAACATATGGTATTGACTATGCAGAAACCTTTACCCCGGTTGCAAAACTTAACACTGTCCGAGTGCTATTGTCCCTTGCAGCAAATCTTGATTGGCCTCTCCACCAATTTGATGTGAAGAATGCATTTCTCCATGGCGAACTCGGAGAAGAAGTCTACATGGATATCCCACCAGGATATGTTACATCTACTCCTGCTAATGTGGTGTGCAGATTACGAAAGGCATTATATGGGTTGAAGCAGTCTCCCGGGCATGGTTTGGGCGTTTTACCTTGGCAATGACGCATTATGGTTTTAAGCAGAGTAATTCTGACCATACTCTGTTCTTAAAACACAAGGGAGGAAAGGTAACAGCTCTTATCATTTATGTCGGTGATATGATTATTACCTGGGAATGATAAACAGGAAATTTCTCAACTCCAACAATGTTTAGCAAAGGAGTTTGAAATGAAAAATCTTGGTGGACTCAAGTACTTCTTGGGCATTGAAGTTGCTCGATCAAAGCAAGGCATTTTTCTCTCACAAAGAAAGTATGTTCTGGATTTACCTGGCAGAAACGGGAATGTTAGATTGCAAACCTGGAGACACTCCAATCGTTCAGAATCACCGCCTTGGGGAATATCCCAATCAAGTACCCACTAACAAAGAAAGATATCAGAGATTGGTGGGACGATTGATCTACCTATCCCATACCCAACCCGACATTGCATATGCTGTAAGTGTTGCTAGTCAGTTATGCATTGTCCAAGTGAAGATCATATGGATGCGGTTCTTAGAATTCTTAAATATTTGAAGTCCGCACTGGGTAAAGGACTTATGTTCTCTCAAAATGGTCATCTGAATATCATAGTGGCTATACAGATGTAGATTGGGCAGGGAATGTCACTGATAGACGATCAACATCAGGGTACTTCACATTTGTTGGTGGTAACCTGGTTACTTGGAGAAGTAAGAAACAAAATGTTGTTGCTTTGTCTAGTGCAGAAGCCGAATTCAGAGGAATGACCAAAGGAATTTGCGAACTCCTTTGGTTAAAGAAATTGCTTACAGAGATTGGATATACACCTACATTAGGAATGCATCTACAATGTGATAACAAGGCTTCAATATCCATTGCACACAATCCAGTCCAACATGATCGTACTAAGCATGTTGAAGTGGATCGACACTTCATTAAAGAAAAACTTGACAATAAAGAAATTCAGCTTCCGTTTGTCAAGTCCAAAGACCAACTGGCCGATATTTTGACAAAAGCAGTTTCTAGCCGAGTATTTCACAACTCACTGATCAAGTTGGATATTGGTGATATCTATGCATCAACTTGAGGGGGAGTGTTAGCAATATTGGCATCTTGTGTGAGTGTCAACTTGTGAAACACAAAGACATGAAACACAAGACAACCTTGTCTCATGACACTTGTCTCATTCCTTGTTTTAGGGAATACTTTTCTTGAGCAATGTAATCCTTGTCTTAGGGAATGTCTTAGGGAATGTTTCATGGAGTGTTTCATGGAATGTTTTAGGGTTATTACATGTATATATGTTTTGATGTATAATTCAATGAACATAAGATGAAATCAGAAAATATGCATAGCTTCCAAATTCTCTACACTCTCCATTATCTCTACTCAACCATCAATATCTCCTCCTAATTTGACATAATGGTCATAACAATTGGCTGAAAGGCCACCCTTTTGGAATTTGGATGGCAATGTGGAGTGTGAAAAGAGAAGGAGAAACCCAAATGGTACATAAACGTAAGGTCAATATGTTCCCTACTCTGTCAATTTATATTGCAAAGAAACAAAAAAAAAAAATATCATAGTCTGACAAACTATAGACTAAATAACAAATTGAATAGAATTTCTTGGTCAAAAAGACAATCTTAATATAATATTATCTATCCAATAAAACCAAAAGTTTGGGCTACAAATGATGATTGTTGGCCATCTTTTTTTCAGCAAAGTTTTATTATTGTAGTGACTCTATGTTTGTGTTGCATTAGGAGTGAACTCAATTATTTACGTTCATTTTGATGTGATTTTGCTTTGACCTTCTATTTAATGAAACTCGATTCAACAAAAAAAAAAAAATCTTTGAGATTCAATTCAACTTATTAGGAAGTGTCATCCTTTACTTAATTTCAATTCAACCAATCCTCTTTTTCAAGCCCACATCACAATCTCATCTCTCAGCTTAGCTTATCTTAAAACGCGCAAAAACAGAATAAAGGACAACAACATCTAAATGCAGTTTAATTTAACAGATCAAGTACCAACTACCAAGCACCGACTAGTCAACTGCACAAGACTGCTTGGTTTTATACAAAAATAGCTACCAAAGCTGCTTCTTTTCCGAGCATTTACCGTCATCCACCAGTGATTTCGGCAAACTGCAGTCGAGTTGCCAAAAGATGCTTGCTTTCTAGTTTCTACCCAAAAATAGCTACCAAAGCTGCTTCTTTTCCTCACTCTTTTAGTCATGGAGAGAGAGAAAGGGAACAATAACAAGCAGATGATTGGTTTTGACTATTAAAAGAAAGTTACAATGCCTCTTTTACTGAAACAAACATCAAGTTACCAAAGCTGCTGTTTTTCTTCACTCTGGGAGAGAGAGAGAGAGAGAGAGAGATCTGGGCAAAGACCTATCAAGGTGAGTTGCCAACAGCTGCTTTGTACCCAAAAAAGTTACCAAAGATGTTGTCTTTCAGATTCAGCACTCAAAGAGAGAGAGAGAGAGCAATAACCAGTAAATGATTGGTTTTGACCGTAAAAGGAAAGTTACCATGCAGAAACCAATATCAAATGAATGCTCAGATCCAAGTCCAAACATACAAAATAACAAGTAAATGATTGGTTTTGAGTTTGACAGTTAAAAGGAAAGCTACCATGCCTCGTGCTGAAACCAACATGAAATTAATGCTCAGATCTAACTCCAAACGTATGAAATCAACACAAATCTCACACATAACTATAAGAAATTAATTTATATACGAATTATAAAAAATAAAAAAAACAAATTTTACATCACTGCAACAGTAAAACAAAACCCTCCAATGGCCTACATCACTTCTGCAAAGGTATAGGGACACCAACAAAGCTACCCAGTTCCCCAAATTTCACTCTTGAACCCCAGACTCCTCAGCCAGCTCCTCACATCCCAAAAACTCAAAGACCAAATAAATTAAAAAATGAACAAAGGTTATGTGTAAGGCGATAATTAACATCAGAGGGTTCCTCACAAGAACCTCAATTCAGCTAGCTGAGGGGTCCAGAGCCATCGGATTGAGCTCCTGAGCAAAACCCACTTGGGGTTTGAGCTGGGGTTTGTGAACTGGAGCTCAGGAATCCTCCATCTTCTCTCGGCCTACGACCTCGGCCACCAGCCAAGGAAGCCAGAGACTTGACCAGGCCCTTGATTATCTTGATCTTTATCTGCCCCCTTTTGGGAGGTAAGCTTTGACTTGTGTTGAGCTTAGATTTTGAACCCGGGGTTTCCATCTTCTTCGAATCGGGCACGAAGGATCTGAGGGGTAAAGAGAGTATGAGATTGGAACAGAGGAAAGCAGAGACTGAGAAACAGAGGAAAGAGGGAGATTGGGAGACTGAGAAACAGGGGAAAACAGAGGATGCAGCTGAACTCTCTTTCTCTGGGAAACGGAGAAGAGAAAGAAAGAAAGTGAGTGTGCTTTTGAGAGATTTGGATGGGTTGTGGTAGTGAAGTAGAGGAAACCCCTTTTTTATAAGAGCTTTGGTGATATTGGATTGCTTAGGAACCAAGGCTTCCACAGTGGAAACGTAAGGGGTATTTTGTCACATCAAGCAACTATTGAGGGAGTCCTGTGGCGTGTCCCGTTCTCTTATCAAACAATCTCATATCTTGTTCTCTTTTTTTAGGGTACAAAAAAATCTCATATCTTATTAACTAGTGAAATTATTCTTAATGCAATAAGCAATTCAGATTGAAAGTTTAATAATATAACGCATTAAACAAGATTGAGAGTTTGATAATATAACGCATTAAACAATGTAACAAGGGAATCATCATATGAATCTGATAAAGAATATTTCTTTAAAAATGTATGTTGGTTGGCCCTTAATTTGATGGGATATACGTTGTATATGATTTATCACCAAAAAAAAAAAAATCTGAAAGATACCTTAGGATTTAGAGGCATAGAATTGTAAGATTGGGTGGCATTTGAAGATGTATTTCTCCCAAAAAAAAATTGAAAAAATCAAGGGCTTAACCAATTGGAGAACTAAATTATTATCATCCCTAAATAACACCCCACTGATTCTAACTCGCTCTTCCATTGTTGAGATGTTTAAATTATACATTTTTTATATAATGTCAACTGCACGACCATAGTTAGTATTTTATAAATGAAAGGGTTTGACTATCGAATCGATTTAATTGTTGGATTGTTCTAAAAAGATTAATAAGGAATTTTCGAATTCTCTACTTGATTTTTCTCTGCTATTATTTTAGATTAGCTGGGTTCAACTCATTACTTTTGGTTTATGTCACTAACATTTTAGATGAAGTCACAACTTTTATTTCGAATTTACCTTTTTGTTCATGCCTCTGTTTGTTAAAAGTTGTGTTGACTTTTCAACTAGTATTAACTTTAAATATAAATATATTTTTTTTTTCATTGTACAAATGATAATTTAAATAAGATGAAGAACATTTATGATTGGTTGGATATAGCAAAATAGTGTTTCTCTTAAACTAGAGAGAAGAGAGATTTCTCAGATACACACATAAATGAATACAAGTGTTTCTCTTAAACTAGAGATGAGAAGAATTTCTCACATACACACGTACAAATGATGTTATGAGGGTTCGAACTTAAAACTTTAAGTCTACAAATCAAGATCTTTTTTCACCGAATTAAACCTCCTGTTGACAAGAATTATAGGTTTTAAATACTACTAAATGCAGCCTTTTTTTTCTTCATGTATGTTAGAGACAATTATGAATATGACAATTGTCCAATATTCTCAATGAATCTCACGCGTGGTAATTGAGCTTAGAATAAATCATTACTTTTCTTTTTGGGTGTGTCACCTAAAGAGACAAACCATTGGAAACTAATTAAACGTGTGGACCTCCAAAATGTGACCTCTTGGCAAAAACGCGGTAGTATTTAAATGTTTTCAGTTCCCAAGATATTGTTTATGCTCTTGCTATTCTGACTTGCTTTTTATTTTGTACTATGTGATCGTAGCAGCAAAAATCATGATAATCTTTGGCTCTAGCTTGTCACACTCTACAAACTTTAGATAAGCAGAAGCAATTTCTGTATTTTATATTGGCCGGCACTGGCAGAAGCAAAATGTATTCAGAAACGCGTGAAGACTCTTGGAAATATGTCTCCTTGACCTTGGAAACAATATGTGTCATTCTTTGTACAACCTATATTATTATTATTTTGATACCTTGATATTGAGACCTCCGGTGCAGAAATAAATATCATTAATCGCTTGAGTTTAAATAATATGAATGTTATAAACAATAATGATGGTGTGCAATCCAATAATTTATTTGTTGTATATGTGCACCCAACACTTTAGCAGAATTCAATGCCCGAAACAGTGCATGCAGATCACTGCCTGCCAAAGAATATCTATATATAGGTTTCAGTTCCATATTAAATAAGATTTTCTGTTTCCTTGAAATAAGATCCATATTAAAGAAGATAAACAGAGAGAACGACCCAACAAAAATAAATTAAAAAATTAAGTGAACCGCAGCCATTGTGACTCAATTCCGCCACCAAATTTGACCCAAACCCACATCATGACATAATCTTGCTTACGGCTTGGTTTAAGGAACCCTCCAACAAGAGAGAGCCAGCCATGCATCATCAATAGTGAAAAGGTTCTTGAATTTTGTTTATTATTCAATAAAAACATGTAAATCATAGGAATTCGAATCTAATTAAGCAGAAGATGTCTTTTTGGGGTTCAATGATTTAATTTGTTCCCACCAAAAAAGAGCATCATTAAAATTAATTAATCTCCAAAAAGAGGCATGCACCAAATTTTTCACATGGGGAACAAAACAGATGCTAAGAATAAACTGTTAGAAAGGTTGAGTATATGAATGCCATGTGTCATACAATTCCCAGGTGGGTCCAGTCTGGTATTATTAAACTTGGACTTTAGAACGACATATGTGACATGATATATTATATTATATGTCAAGTCATTTTAAGGGTTGACCGGAAATATTATATCATATGCATGCATGGATACATGGTCGTAATGTCACCAATCATTATGAAGTCATCCATCATAAATGACACTCATCATTACGAGACAAAAAAACTGTCAAATTTGAAAAGGACATGGAATATAACAAGCAAAACCGCGTAAGTTGTGACAAATTTCCACGTAAGAGGTCAATTCAATTGACGTTTAAGATAAACGACAATAAATGCATCCCTACGGGATACCCTATATTTATAGGTAAATGACATAACATATTGAGTCATACACTCTTTATTTAACCACAAACAAAAAAGTACGGGCATACCCTACATTAATAGGACTCCTTGACTTCAGTCTTGGGTCAGTGGACCCAACCCCAAACCACTGTGCAGTGAGTGGATGAGTAGTGGGAGGAGCATTGAAATTGTGGTTAGGGTTACCCCCAAGAGCACCGACCCTTGAACCCTGACCGAACTTTATTTATTTATGAGATTATGTGAGACCCAAAGTGAAAACTGATTGACTTTATGGCCATCCCCAAGGGCCCAAACCAATTAAAATCCCTTGGTGTAGCCTCTGTTGCTCTGTGGGCTGTGGTCCAGGGCACCTGGGGCCCAAACTGATTTAATCTGCAACCATAAAACGACAGCCGTTGACCCTCTCTCTCTCTCTCTCTCTCTCTCTCTCTCTCTCTCTCTGCACTACTAGAGAGCACTGGTCTTTTAGGTCTTGAAGGCCGCCTTCGAAATAGAAAGAGGGACAATTTTTAATGGTGTGTTTACTAATTAGAAATTGAATTTCACATATGGAGGATTCCCGCATTTACTTCACATTAAGGAATTAAAAAGTAAGTGGAGCTCACAATTGAATTCCTGATTTTGAAGAAATTCAATTCTTTGAGTGAGAGGTGGTATTCTAATTCCTGAGAACTAACTTATTAGGAATTCATTTTTTTTACCCGTTATATTCTCACACAATTTTTAAAATAACAAATTTACCAACTACTTTAATCCAACAACAATGACATTTTAGTAATTAATACCACTCATACACCAATTCCATATGATTTACTAAACAACTTCAATAGTAATCCCAAATCTAATTCTCCTCAATCCAACTCCTCCTTAATTCAATTCATCGTAAGAAAAGGTAGTAATCCTTAGGCATTAGGTGGCTGCCACGTGCCCCAAGTCCTTTAAAGGGTGGCGCCCACCTACATTTACCAAAAAAAATAGTTTTCATGCTGTGTTCATACTTATGGTGAAGTTGGAGCTTCCCAGAGAAGGTGGGCAGTAATTATTGGGAAATTTCGTGGAAGCTGATCACACCCAATTGTCAAAGCATGTGTGTGTGTGTGTTTGTTTCTGTGCGCTAAGGAGTTTACTTGGGATGTGAAGGCCTTCGTAGCACCAATTCTTGTAAATTTCATGAAAGAAAACAGATTAATTATTTTTATTTTGAGGTTTTTGTTAATTTGAAAACTGCAACACCATATAATTTCTATGTTTCTATGCCAAGTTGCCAACGATTAGGTCAGCAGTGACATATGCCAAACCCAAGCAGTCAAGCAATCGCTCAAAGTCCTCAAGTATCCACGTACCTGTGTGTGTGCTCAAGTGTTGCATGTTCACATCAAAGAATTAAATATAAAAAATGTGACTTGGCTTTGAATAGGAACAACTTGCAACCAAAGGAATTCTAGAAGTTTTAATCCCAAGAACAAGAATAAGAAGAGAGCATGTAACACGAGAAGAATTTGGTTAAAATGATGATCGAAAATAGCAAAATATTGTTATTCTCCAGGTTCATGCAAGTGTTCTCCGTGTAACACAAAACTGAGCATTAGACTCGCAATTTTGTAGGTCCCATGATATTCTTTCGAGTATACCAAACTGACACTCCAAGTCCAGAGGCTACTTTTGTACAAATATGCTCATGACATCATTGGAATGGAGGATCCATGAATTTTTCTTCTAGCATAATACACCATTTGATCCCCTTACATTTTTTGAAACATTTCATCGAGCACCTTGTCCCACCAATAAATAACTGAAATTTATAGGAAATTTTTTGTTGCGTTATTCAATAGACCCGACCACCAAATACTTTCCAGTAGTACATAAAGTTCTTACGGCATGTATATAAGACTCACAGCATAATCGTAATCCTTACACGTAAAATATAACATAAATAGTTTACGTAGAACCTCCCATTATAATAATTTTCCATTTTTTCCCCCAAACCAAAACATCAAACAACATATTTAAAAACAAAAAAGGGGAATAATTTCTATTGTTCTGGACTTACAAGTTATAAATACATAAGTCCCCTCCCCCTCTCACGCTCCCCCAACTTCCCACTTCTTCAATTGCCTTAGTTTTGTGATCTAAAACTCTGTTTAAGAGGCAGAGAGACTCTGCTTCGTCTCTGTTTCTCTACAGAGTTCTGACTTCCCCTTTTCATAATCACTGTTCAGATTTTCTCGTTTCATCTCTCTCCTATTTCTCCTTAAATTTTCTGGTTCTTCTCTCAAATTTTTTAAAATCTCCTCTCCTTATCCTCCTATTTCTGTGATCCAACTTCCATCTCCACTTCCCTTACTCTGTTTTCTCTCTGTTCTGCCGCCATGGCAAGCACTTCCTCTACACCCCAAGAGAAGAAAAACACCAACCTTCCTCCCAAGAGAGGCCAGATCAAGGTTCAGATTTTTGAAAACTTGTTCAAAGCAGTGGCCTCCTCCATGACCTCCAAACATGGAGCTCAGGGCAGAAACAGAGGTGAAGAAGGTGGTGGAGGAGGCTCTGCCTCTCAAACCCCACCAACAAGTGCCTACAACTCTGATGCCAATTCTGATTTCTGATACACATGATCACATGGGCAGATACTGGATTTCTCTGCTTCTTGCTTCGAAGGCATTTCCTTTCCTGCTTATCTAAGAAGCTATGGAATTATGGTGTTTTATGCGGGATCAAAGCTTATGCTTTGTTGTTCAATAGATGTCTAGACTACAAATAGACACGATTTTACTTTGGGTTTTTGACGTAGAATTCAAACATGGGTCATGTGATAATTATATTTCCTGCACAAGTCATATTTTTTTTAGGGTTTTCAGGACCATAACCCATCTTAGCTAAGCTTAACTTGTATTTCAATGTCTTATAGTTTGGTCTTGCTATAGTCAGTTTCATGTCTTGTTGGGGAAAGGAAAAACCCAAAAAGAAAGAAAAAAAAACAGAAAAAAAGAAAAAAAAGAAAAGAAAGAAAAAGACCTCTTTCCAGTGTTTGTTTCTACTAGTTTTAGAAGACATATTTGGAAGAGGAAGTGTGTGCTTTTATGGTAGTTTGGCTTTGTATCTTGGATTGCTTAATGAGTAGTTGTTATATCATATAATGGTTATAAATAAAATATTATATTTTGTATACATTTGTGGTTACTGAATTTAAAGATAGGATGTTTTGGTTTTGTATTGCGACAGTAATAATGGAAAAGCATACCTAGAAGGGGAAAATAAATCATGTCGTCCACCCATATTATAACAAGTATACAAGATGTAACACGTGGCCGTATTGGCATAGTATTCTATAATTTCTCCACACAAGATTCTAATTTCCAAGCATTCCAAAAATAATTTCATTTTCTTACCGCATGTTGCATATAATGATAAAGGGTAAATTACTCAAATGGTCTTCAAATTTGTACCTGATTTATATTTTGGTCCATAAACTAAATTATTCGTTCAAATGGTCCACAAACTCTTTATTAATCATCGTTTTGGTCCTATCATTACCTGTTTGCACTAAAACTTAACAGATAGAAATGAGTGCAACTTCCAGGTGATGTGGACGATCGAAGGGATCGATTGAGCGTCCGATGTAGATTCTTTTTATCCTTGGCTGCTAATCATGAATGGAAAGAAACCGAGACTCGTAAGGTCTATGGAACCAGTGTGGAACCAGCCTAAGACCCTCCGATGCCAAAGTAAGTTTGTTTCTAAGAGCTCTTGCGTTGACAATATATTGAGCATAAAAGTCAACCTGAAAAGTCTTACCCTTGCATTGTAGTGAAGGGGCCTTATTTTTAAAGAGCATTTTGCATGCTCTTATTACTTATTTCCGATGTGGGACTCATGGGAGGGCCTGGAGGTTGACACGAGTCCTTAGTTATTTCGGGGCGGGTGCTCCGAGGTTAATCCTATAGAATCGGTAAACGATGCCGATTACATGTTACGCTGGATCAGAAGCGACGGCTTACTGATTCCAGAGATATCATCATCGGTAGGAGATACCGTTTGTATGCTCTGACCAGGAGAGGGGATTATTGAAGTGAGACGGCGTCATCGGAGCCGATGCCGTTTTCTCTGAGCCTTAGGCGCTTGGGGTCTCTCTACCCACGTGTCACTTAATGAGTGGAGGGTTAGATACGGTACAAACAATTACATTTTTTGTTAAATTTAGTCATGTGAGTAGCACATGCTACATTGTGGGGGTAAATAAGACTTTTGACCTATGTATCACCCCTTTATCACCCCTATATCATTTATGTATCACCACTTTATCACATATTTGAGGAACATAGGACGGTTATGGACGGTTTTACTCTTACAATGTGACGGCAACATTAACATAATTTTACTGTAGGATCAATGAAGTGATTAATATAGAGTTGATGGACCATTTGAACGAATAATTTAGTTGAGGAACCAAAATGTAAATCGGGTATAAATTTGATGACCATTTGAGTAATTTACTCTAATGATAAACGATGTATTAAAGTGAGACAAGCAACGTTTTCTTTAAACTAAATTTTAAAATAGTATAAAATGGATTGGATCAGTGCATCTTCAGAATGAATGTCAAGTGAATATGCATGCAGGGCCATGAAATTATGTTTCATCAAAACCTTTTGTAGGAATCAGAATCGAATAAGGAATCAGAATCGAATAATATCATAATGGTAGATAGTTGAC
This sequence comes from Prunus fruticosa, assembly GCA_018703695.1. Lineage (NCBI taxonomy): Eukaryota > Viridiplantae > Streptophyta > Magnoliopsida > Rosales > Rosaceae > Prunus > Prunus fruticosa. Next base: position 8,809,416 of record CM031922.1, read on the forward strand.
TAGGGACACTTAGAGATAGAGGGAGTTTACATCAAAGGTGAAGTTAGATTTCTAGCATTTGGCGCAGAGGAAAATTTTGAATACACGGAAATTATCAATTTGAAGTGGGCCATGGTAGATGGCAGGGAAAAACGCGTGCGAGTAAAATAACATTTTCTTTTTCAATGAATTTGGAGTTGCAAATCACATCATCAAGTAATGGGAGCTTTTCTTTTTAATTTTGTATATTTTGCTTCTTAATATATCTTTGTTTAACAGAAAACCCAAGAGTAAAGTTGGGACACAATGCTATGTTGCGTTTGAGTCATTCATTTACTAAACTAGATGGTTTTAGTTGGGTTCTAGAGAGACAAATATATTATTTTGCTCGTTTATATCGCCATCGAAACGGCAAGTCTAAACTATTAATCTAATTAATTTTGTATTAAAATTTACGACATTATAACTAATTTTTTTACAACGTAAATTTGGTGAGAGAACGTTACCTACTTAGAGCAAGTCCAGCAACTAAAGTTGGACTCTGGCTAGTGGGGGGGGGGGGGCAACAAAGGCTGGCTCGAGGGCGAGGTGGGGGCCACGAAGAAGGGGCTAGCCTAAGGGTAGGTTCAGCTTGAGATCCAAAACGAGGAGGCTGACGTCAGCAACAAATTTTTTTATAAAAAAATCGAAAACAATACAAAAAAATTTAGATTTTTTAGAAATAAATACTTAGTCATATTTTTCACTTCCCACACTAAAAATCTTTAAAAAAAATATTGTCCAAATTAATGGTTTAGGTAAACAAATATGTGAAAAATACTATGGTGTACCAAACGCAGCCACATTGCTTTTTGCAAAAACAACTACTATTCATGTGAATAATGGTTGTCCTAGCCCTCTTGCCCACGACGAAGGACAACTTTTAGAAAAAGTCTTTCATACAAATTAAACCAGACCAAGGACCATTGTCCTCTAGGTCTTGGAGACTCAAAATTAAACCAGGTCTTGGGGGACCCAAAATTAAACCAGAGCGCCGACTATAGGACCTCTGCAACCCCCCCACCCCCAACCAAAAAACAAATAAATATAAGGAGCACTCTGTATTGTCATATTCCCCCAAGCAAAATCCATCCTTGCTGGCTTATCGAGATTGCAACTTGAGTCTTGACCCAGGACCTGGAACCCAATAGCTGCACTACATCACTAGTCATTTTAGGATCTCAAGCCGCCTCACAATGGATTGAGCGGTATCTTTTATATTTTATATATATATAAAGGTCAATAAAGCGACAAAAGATACATCCTTGTGGCTCCCACATCCGTGACATGCTTACATTTGATTATTACTTATTTTTCTTTTTGAATCTTAACAGCGTTTACATTGTTAATTTATTTTCTAATAACTTAAACTTTCGAGATTAAATAATTATCTAACAGAATATCAAAATCTTATTTGCTTGCAAGTGATCATGAGTTCATGCTTCTTTGTAGCTTTCGCAAGTTACAAAAAGAGGATGTATTTTATACTCGTCTTTCTCTTTTTATATGGACATGTCTTCTTCGTATACGAGTGTAAATTTAATATACATCGTTGGTTCACCACGAGAGCTTGCAACTCTAACATGGCAAACTGGCATATTGACGGTAGCTATTGTGATTATGGGGGCTATTTCATGGAAAGCTAATCATACCCTATATTGTCAAACACGAGCAATGATGGCAAGTTATATGAGTCTGACTTTCTGGGAAGGCCCAGGTATTTATCAGCAAATAGTGCACCATAACATTGAGCAGCTTATCACTTAGGTTCCATTGACTTTGGTGTGAAAGCCTGCTCTGCGACGTTACATGTGAGACTTGTACATAGACAATGTCCATGTTCGATGCATAAATGTTAGATGCATAAAACTGAGAAGCATCATTTACAATACGTAAGCTGCTAAAGTCATAGATAGACGAGAGGATGTTTGGGCGGTTGGCCCCTTGCTTCGCAAATTCGTACAAGTAAACTGTGGTGTACAAATGTGGCTGCGGAGGGTGGGCAACTTCTAGAAGAAGAAAAAAGTATCATTCTTTTATGGCACGTTCGAGACATCTTCCACAATTGGAAAGAGTTGTTTTAGTTATGGGAGGGGTATTGGAGACATCTTCCACAATTGGAAAGAGAAATGTTGTTAAATTTGGAGAAGTAAAGCCATTATTCATGCACCAAAGATTCGAGAGGTTCGATTACCCTTCTTATGTTGCTTATATAAAAATAAAAAATAAAAATCGGATTGAAATCTTTCTAATGGGTTATTGTAAAAAGATAATGGAGTCATAATAAATTAGTAAGAGCGGGGGTCAATCTTCCATGAGCAATTGCAACACACACCAAATTTATTTACCATATTTTATTTTCCAAATAATGCATCAATCTGTCATTTATTTTCAGTTTAAGTTCATCCTATTCCTTATTTAATTTTAACAAGTTAGACTCCAATATATGTACAAACATACTATTTGGTGAAAAAGTTGTTGCATCTAATAGTATTCCAAACATGAGCAATTTTTTTTGGGTACACCATTACCTCATCACCTATCATATGGCACGAATTACACATATTAAATATAGGTGTTCATGCTTAATTATGCAAAATGGTTAAATCGGTGCACAAAACTGAAGTGGGTGTAGGAAATATGTGTGTAATTGTTGCTTTATAAACCTCAGTCTTCCTTCCAAATAATAAGGGCACCAAATCCAAAGTTTCTAATGAGAAAACACAGTGAATACGGTCTTATTAGTTATTGATATTTATCTCTCTTACCACGTGAATAGGGTCACGTATAACGTGACAAAAGAAAGTGATATATAGAATTGTCTCATTGAAGGCTTTTGGTTTATAATAATCAATAGAAGCCCAGTTCCATATTCCGGACCCTATCGGAAATTGAGCTGGAATTGGGCCTTACTACTCGACCAGAAGCATAGCCCACTGGGCCTATTTAACATGGCCCAAACTAAAACGACAAAGTTGGAGCTTTAGGGCTTCACATTTGGCGGGAAACCACAAGGAAGACGAAGGAAAAGCTTCTGCACTTCTCACAGTGAAAATGGCGAACAAGCTCATCAACCAGATGGGCCTCCCCAAATCCATCGCTAACGTTTTCGCAGCTCGTAACATCACCACGGCCAAGGTAACATTTTATTCAAATTTGAAACAAATTTATGTTTTTTTTTTAATAATTAGTTTCTAAATTGTCTTCTTCTTTTTGGTTAAACGCGAATTGGTTTTCAGGAAGCTTTGTCTTTAACCGAATTCGAGTTAATGGAGGTGTTAGATGTGAGTTTAGCAGATGTCACGTCTGCAATAGCTCGTATCAGCGAAATTACATGTCCACCCTATCAAACTGTGATCATCAAAACCCTAATTTTCCTTTTCAATTTTTAGAATTTTTTTAATTTTTAATTAATTGGGTGTGTTTCTGATATGCTGTGGCTTTAGCTGTGTTTGATTAGGCGTTAACTCTAATGGAGCAAAGGGTTCAGAAGGAGCACATGGGTGGCCACCTCCCCACCCGCCTCAAAGGACTAGACAATGCCTTATGTGGTGGGATTCCATTTGGGGTTTTGACTGAGCTGGTTGGTCCTGCTGGCATTGGCAAAACTCAGGTATAATTTTTGTTCTTTCACCCATCTGATCATCATCTGTCAATCATTTCTATTTGTATGTATCTTTGCATCTGTTTGAATGAATGTTTCAATTGCAGCTTTGCCTGAAGCTCGCATTGTTGGCCTCGTTGCCGACAGCTTATGGAGGTTTAGGTGGTCGTGTAATATACATTGATGTAGAATCTAAGTTCAGTTCAAAAAGGTAATTAAAGCGTTTTATAACATCAATTATCAGCTGTTTTGTGACAAAATTTTGCCTACTGTGTTCATCAAAGAAACGGGAGTTGTTTAAGTTTTCTGATTTGTTACTCGCTTAGGATGATAGAAATGGGATCAAAGAGTTTTCCAGATGTGTTTCACACGAAAGGAATGGCCCAAGAGGTAATGTAGATTGAAAGTTATTACTGTCTCTTGAACAAGTTTTAATGAGAATCATGTTCGCTTAATGACAGTTTTCTTCTGTTTGCATTTCAGATGGCAGGTAGGATCCTTGTTTTGCAGCCGGCATCACTTTCTGAATTCACTGAGAGGTATTGGTCAAATTAAAATTTCATTTCCCTATCCCTAGTAAGTTTGTTAGTCCTGGCATGGAGGGAACTTGGAGGAACCCAAGCATTGGAAAAAAATGCTTTGGACTTTTGAGATACAGCTAAATGCATAAGCATGAATTGTGCGGATAATGCCTACTTGTTGAGATGAGGTTTACATGAGTTAAGTCAATTCATTCCAGTTTGCAACAACTCAAGATTTCACTCCTTCAAAACCAAGTGAAGTTGCTAATCATCGATAGCATGGCTGCTCTTATTTCGGGGTAAGTTCAGATTTCTCTGTTATGCTTGTTACCTGTTTTGGATATCCAGAATCTGATCAAGTTTTGGTCCTATATAATTAGAACTGGGCCATATGATATCATTTACATATATAACCTTGTTCTAAACTCTGATGTGTTAGAAGGGCCATATATGAGTAAAATTAGCTTTCTGACTAATCTAATATGTTTCCTTACTTTATTAACTGTTTATAGGATGATTCGAGAACCCATTCTTTCCTCAACATGTTTGACATCCCTGTCTAGGTACTAGGCAAGGGATAAGATTGGTGTATATTGTCATATTTCTGTTAGGTTGTCAAAATATGGGTTGTGTATTTCGTATGATATTTGTTTTCCTTTATCCCTACTTCTTTAGTTCAGCTATATGAATCCTTTTATTTCATTATTTTGTATACTTAGACATGTCTTCCCATAGAATGGTCATATTTAATGATTATCCAGTTTTCTTGCAGTTGTTAAGAAATGCTGATATTTTTTTTCCAGGGAATATGGACAGGGACCTGCCAGGCAGCATTTATTGGGTTGGCATATTTCCTTTATTAAGTGAGAATCCTAGACATTTGAAACTTTATTGGTGTTGGTGATTGTATCTTTCTGATGGTGATAAAGCTCCTTTTCTCTCTTTAACATATTCAGGTCGCTTGCTGAATTTTCACGAATCCCTGTTGTTGTTACAAACCAAGTGAGGTCTCAAACTCGTGATGAGGCCTGCCAGTATTCTTTTCAAGGTAGGACAGTATTGTCAGATTGTGAAATCCTTGGTCAAAAAGACATTTCCTTTCCTGCTTATCTAAGAAGCTATGGAATTATGGTGTTTTATGCGGGATCAAAGCTTATGCTTTGTTGTTCAATAGATGTCTAGACTACAAATAGACACGATTTTACTTTGGGTTTTTGACGTAGAATTCAAACATGGGTCATGTGATAATTATATTTCCTGCACAAGTCATATTTTTTTTAGGGTTTTCAGGACCATAACCCATCTTAGCTAAGCTTAACTTGTATTTCAATGTCTTATAGTTTGGTCTTGCTATAGTCAGTTTCATGTCTTGTTGGGGAAAGGAAAAACCCAAAAAGAAAGAAAAAAAAACAGAAAAAAAGAAAAAAAAGAAAAGAAAGAAAAAGACCTCTTTCCAGTGTTTGTTTCTACTAGTTTTAGAAGACATATTTGGAAGAGGAAGTGTGTGCTTTTATGGTATTTTGGCTTTGTATCTTGGATTGCTTAATTAGTAGTTGTTATATCATATAATGGTTATAAATAAAATATTATATTTTGTATACATTTGTGGTTACTGAATTTAAAGATAGGATGTTTTGGTTTTGTATTGCGACAGTAATAATGGGAAAGCATACCCTGAAAGGGGAAAATAAATTATGTCTTCCACCCATATTATAACAAGTATACAAGATGTAACACGTGACCGTATTAGCATAGTATTCTATAATTTCTCCACACAAGATTCTAATTTCCAAGCATTCCAAAAATAATTTCATTTTCTTACCGCATGTTGCATATAACGATAAAGGGTAAATTACTCAAATAGTCTTCAAATTTGTACCTGATTTATATTTTGGTCCATAAATTAAATTATTCGTTCAAATGGTCCACAAACTCTTTATTAATCATCGCTTTGGTCATATTATTACATTTTCTGTTAAATTTAGTCATGTGAGTAACACATGCTACATTTTTGGGGGTAAATAAGACTTTTGACCTATGTATCACCCCTTTATCACCCCTATATCATTTATGTATCACCACTTTATCACATATTTGAGGAACATAGGACGGTTATTGACGGTTTTACTCTTACAATGTGATGGCAACATTAACATAATTTAACTGTAGGATCAATGAAGTGATTAATATAGAGTTGATGGACCATTTGAACGAATAACTTAGTTGAGGAACAAAAATATAAATCGGGTATAAGTTTGATGAACATTTGAATAATTTACTCTAATGATAAATGATGTATTAAAGTGAGACAAGCGCCGTTTTCTTTAAACTAAATTTCAAAATAGTATAAAATGGATTGGATCAGTGCATCTTCAGAATGAATGTCAAGTGAATATGCATGCAGGGCCATGAAATTATGTTTCATCAAAACCTTTTGTAGGAATCAGAATCGAATAAGGAATCAGAATCGAATAATATCATAATGGTAGATAGTTGACTGGGGACACTTAGAGATAGAGGGAGTTTACATCAAAGGTGAAGTTAGATTTCTAGCATTTGGCGCAGAGGAAAATTTTGAATACACGGAAAGTATCAATTTGAAGTGGGCCATGGAAGATGGCAGGGAAAAACGCGTGCGAGTAAAATAACATTTTCTTTTTCAATGAATTTGGAGTTGCAAATCACATCATCAAGTAATGGGAGCTTTTCTTTTTAATTTTGTATATTTTGCTTCTTAATATATCTTTGTTTAACAGAAAACCCAAGAGTAAAGTTGGGACACAATGCTATGTTGCGTTTGAGTCATTCATTTACTAAACTAGATGGTTTTAGTTGGGTTCTAGAGAGACAAATATATTATTTTGCTCGTTTATATCGCCATCGAAACGGCAAGTCTAAACTATTAATCTAATTAATTTTGTATTAAAATTTACGACATTATAACTAATTTTTTTACAACGTAAATTTGGTGAGAGAACGTTACCTACTTAGAGCAAGTCTAGCAGCTAAGGCTCGGACTCGGGCTGGGAAGGCGGGGGGAACAAAGGCTAGCTCGAGGGCGAGGTGGGGGCCACGAAGAAGGGCTAGCCTAAGGGCATGTTCAGCCTGAGATCCAAAACGAGGGAGTTGACGTCAGCAACAAAATTGTTTATAAAAAAAATCGAAAACAAAACAAAAAAATTCATATTTTTAAAAAATTAATACTTAGTCATATTTTTCACTTCCCACACCAAAAATCTTTTTAAAAAATATTGTCCAAATTAATTGTTTAGGTAAACAAATATGTGAAAAAAAAAACAAAAAAATAAATAGTATTTGCCCTTTGCCATAGCAACTACTTTAAACATATATTGCTTTTTGCAATGACAGCCACTACTCACATGAATAGTGGCTAGCCTACACCCCTTTGCCATGACAAAGTGCAATTGTTGGAAATGCTCTTACTGAAGTTTGTTATACAAATTAAACCAGACCAAGGACCATTGTCTTCTAGGTCTTGGGGACCCAAAATTAAACCAGGTCTTAGGGGACCCAAAATTAAACCAGAGCACCGACTATAGGACCCCTGCAACCCCACCACCCCCAACCAAAAAACAAATAAATATAAGGAGCACTCTGTATTGGCATATTCCCCCAAGCAAAATCCATCCTTGCTTGCTGGCTTATCGAGATTGCAACTTGAGTCTTGACCCAGTACCTGGGACCCAATGGCTGCACTACATCACCAGTCATTTTAGGATCTCAAGCCGCCTCACAATGGATTGAGTGGTATCTTATATTATATATATATATATATATAAAGGTCAATAAAGCGACAAAAGATACATCCTTGTGGCTCCCACATCCGTGACATGCTTACATTTGATTATTACTTCTTTTTCTTTTTTGAATCTTAATATCGTTTACCTTGTTAACTTATTCTCTAATAATTTAAACTTGCGAGATTAAATAATTATCTAACAGAATATCAAAATCTTATTTGCTTGCAAGTGATCATGAATTAAGCTTCCTTGTAACTTCGCAAGTTACAAAAAGAGGATGTATTTTACACTCGTCTTTGTCTTTGTAAATTTAGTATACATTGTTGGTTCATCACGAGAGCTTGCAACTCTAACATGGCAAACTGGCATATTGGCGGTAGCTTGCAAGTTCATGGAAAGCTAATCTTACCCTATATTGTCAAACACTAGCAATGTTGACAAGTTATATGAGTCTGACTTTCTGGGAAGGCCAAGGTATTTATCAGCAAATAGTGCACCATAACATTGAGCAGCTTATCACTTAGGTTCCATTGACTTTGGTGTGAAAGCCTGCTCTGCGACGTTACATGTGAGACTTGTACATAGACAATGTCCATGTTCGATGCATAAATGTTAGATGCATAAAACTGAGAAGCATCATTTACAATACGTAAGCTGCTAAAGTCATAGATAGACGAGAGGATGTTTGGGCGGTTGGCCCCTTGCTTCGCAAATTCGTACAAGTAAACTGTGGTGTACAAATGTGGCTGCGGAGGGTGGGCAACTTCTAGAAGAAGAAAAAAGTATCATTCTTTTATGGCACGTTCGAGACATCTTCCACAATTGGAAAGAGTTGTTTTAGTTATGGGAGGGGTATTGGAGACATCTTCCACAATTGGAAAGAGAAATGTTGTTAAATTTGGAGAAGTAAAGCCATTATTCATGCACCAAAGATTCGAGAGGTTCGATTACCCTTCCTATGTTGCTTATATAAAAATAAAAAATAAAATTCGGATTGAAATCTTTCTAATGGGTTATTGTAAAAAGATAATGGAGTCATAATAAATTAGTAAGAGCGGGGGTCAATCTTCCATGAGCAATTGCAACACACACCAAATTTATTTACCATATTTTATTTTCCAAATAATGCATCAATCTGTCATTTATTTTCAGTTTAAGTTCATCCTATTCCTTATTTAATTTTAACAAGTTAGACTCCAATATATGTACAAACATACTATTTGGTGAAAAAGTTGTTGCATCTAATAGTATTCCAAACATGAGCAATTTTTTTTGGGTACACCATTACCTCATCACCTATCATATGGCACGAATTACACATATTAAATATAGGTGTTCATGCTTAATTATGCAAAATGGTTAAATCGGTGCACAAAACTGAAGTGGGTGTAGGAAATATGTGTGTAATTGTTGCTTTATAAACCTCAGTCTTCCTTCCAAATAATAAGGGCACCAAATCCAAAGTTTCTAATGAGAAAACACCGTGAATACGGTCTTATTAGTTATTGATATTTATCTCTTAACACGTGACCTAGTCACGTAACCGTTACAAAAGAAAGTGATATATAGAATTGTCTCATTGAAGGCTTTTGGTTTATAATAATCAATCGAAGCCCAGTTCCATGTTCCGGACCCTATCGGAAATTGAGCTGGAATTGGGCCTTACTACTGGACCAGAAGCATAGCCCACTGGGCCTATTTAACATGGCCCAAACTAAAACGACAAAGTTGGAGCTTTAGGGCTTCACATTTGGCGGGAAACCACAAGGAAGACGAAGGAAAAGCTTCTGCACTTCTCACAGTGAAAATGGCGAACAAGCTCATCAACCAGATGGGCCTCCCCAAATCCATCGCTAACGTTTTCGCAGCTCGTAACATCACCACGGCCAAGGTAACATTTTATTCAAATTTGAAACAAATTTATGTTTTTTTTTTTAATAATTAGTTTCTAAATTGTCTTCTTCTTTTTTGTTAAACGCGAATTGGTTTTCAGGAAGCTTTGTCTTTAACCGAATTCGAGTTAATGGAGGTGTTAGATGTGAGTTTAGCAGATGTCACGTCTGCAATAGCTCGTATCAGCGAAATTACATGTCCACCCTATCAAACTGTGATCATCAAAACCCTGATTTTCCTTTTCAATTTTTAGAAATTTTTTAATTTTTAATTAATTGGGTGTGTTTCTGATATGCTGTGGCTTTAGCTGTGTTTGATTAGGCGTTAACTCTAATGGAGCAAAGGGTTCAGAAGGAGCACATGGGTGGCCACCTCCCCACCCGCCTCAAAGGACTAGACAATGCCTTATGTGGTGGGATTCCATTTGGGGTTTTGACTGAGCTGGTTGGTCCTGCTGGCATTGGCAAAACTCAGGTATAATTTTTGTTCTTTCACCCATCTGATCATCATCTGTCAATCATTTCTATTTGTATGTATCTTTGCATCTGTTTGAATGAATGTTTCAATTGCAGCTTTGCCTGAAGCTCGCATTGTTGGCCTCGTTGCCGACAGCTTATGGAGGTTTAGGTGGTCGTGTAATATACATTGATGTAGAATCTAAGTTCAGTTCAAAAAGGTAATTAAAGCGTTTTATAACATCAATTATCAGCTGTTTTGTGACAAAATTTTGCCTACTGTGTTCATCAAAGAAACGGGAGATGTTTAAGTTTTCTGATTTGTTACTCGCTTAGGATGATAGAAATGGGATCAAAGAGTTTTCCAGATGTGTTTCACACGAAAGGAATGGCCCAAGAGGTAATGTAGATTGAAAGTTATTACTGTCTCTCGAACAAGTTTTAATGGGAATCATGTTTGCTTAATGACAGTTTTCTTCTGTTTGCATTTCAGATGGCAGGTAGGATCCTTGTTTTGCAGCCGGCATCACTTTCTGAATTCACTGAGAGGTATTGGTCAAATTAAAATTTCATTTCCCTATCCCTAGTAAGTTTGTTAGTCCTGGCATGGAGGGAACTTGGAGGAACCCAAGCATTGGAAAAAAGTGCTTTGGACTTTTGAGATACAGCTAAATGCATAAGCATGAATTGTGCGGATAATGCCTACTTGTTAAGATGAGGTTTACATGAGTTAAGTCAATTCATTCCAGTTTGCAACAACTCAAGATTTCACTCCTTCAAAACCAAGTGAAGTTGCTAATCATCGATAGCATGGCTGCTCTTATTTCGGGGTAAGTTCAGATTTCTCTGTTATGCTTGTTACCTGTTTTGGATATCCAGAATCTGATCAAGTTTTGGTCCTATATAATTAGAACTGGGCCATATGATATCATTTACATATATAACCTTGTTCTAAACTCTGATGTGTTAGAAGGGCCATATATGAGTAAAATTAGCTTTCTGAATAATCTAATATGTTTCCTTACTTTATTAACTGTTTATAGGATGATTCGAGAACCCATTCTTTCCTCAACATGTTTGACATCCCTGTCTAGGTACTAGGCAAGGGATAAGATTGGTGTATATTGTCATATTTCTGTTAGGTTGTCAAAATATGGGTTGTGTATTTCGTATGATATTTGTTTTCCTTTATCCCTACTTCTTTAGTTCAGCTATATGAATCCTTTTATTTCATTATTTTGTATACTTAGACATGTCTTCCCATAGAATGGTCATATTTAATGATTATCCAGTTTTCTTGCAGTTGTTAAGAAATGCTGATATTTTTTTTCCAGGGAATATGGACAGGGACCTGCCAGGCAGCATTTATTGGGTTGGCATATTTCCTTTATTAAGTGAGAATCCTAGACATTTGAAACTTTATTGGTGTTGGTGATTGTATCTTTCTGATGGTGATAAAGCTCCTTTTCTCTCTTTAACATATTCAGGTCGCTTGCTGAATTTTCACGAATCCCTGTTGTTGTTACAAACCAAGTGAGGTCTCAAACTCGTGATGAGGCCTGCCAGTATTCTTTTCAAGGTAGGACAGTATTGTCAGATTGTGAAATCCTTGGTATGGGTTATGAATGCAATATATTTTATTTGTGCAGGGCAGAGCAGGGAAAAAGCAGTGGAAGATCATACAGGATACGATTCTCATCTTGTTGCTGCTTTGGGGATTCACTGGGCTCATGCTGTGACCATACGTCTAGTGCTGGATTCTAAATCTGGTTTGCCCAATAAATGCTTTAGCTTGAAAATTATTAAACTGTCATGAAGCAGACTCTTCTTGCTTAGTTATTCATATGAGGTGTCTTTGCAAATCTAATTGTATGGATATGTTTCTTTCAGAATATTTGCAACTCTATTTTTTGTCAGTATGTATGACCATGCAACTCTATTGTTTTGCTAATACCGATGATTTTACTGTATATAATTAGAATTGAATGGTCATAACAGTTTATGGTTCCATATTTGGAGAAAATTTGACCTTTTAATGAGATGATGACATGATGACAATACGTGGAATCCAAAACTGTTTTCCCTTATTACTGATTCCACACTTTCGTTTTTTCTTGTAGGGAAGAGTTTCATCAAGCTGGCAAAGTCACCCATATCACCACCTCTGGCCTTCCCTTTCAACATAACATCATCTGGAATTGCATTGCTTAATGATGATGGAATAGAACTGACAGGACCAGAGATAAACTCAATTCATTGCCAAGGTTTGTCACTGAGACTCTTGTTGAGTGAATCTGGAAATCCAAATTAAGTCAAAATTTATCAGTGGTAGAGAGTGGAGTACTTGGTGGCTAGTACCTATCATTTAACTAATTTTTTGTTCATGTGATATCCCACTGAAAAAACTTCTTAGTCAATTATAGTTACGGTGGTGCTCTCCACTTCTCACTTCATTTGTTTTAGAAAATATTTAGGCTCAAGCTTGTTTAGGAGTTTGCCTTCTTTCCTTTTAGAGTGAATAATAATCTCATGTTGTAATGACAAAAATGCAGGACACAGTGACATAATTAATTTTGATGGGGAAAGATTTCAGTGATCAATCGGAAGGAAAGCTGCACAAATTTGCAGGGAGGTGCACGAATTTTAAATGTCATGGCATTAGTGATTGTTTTGGATTGTCTTTCACCTTGTATATAGAGAGATAGAAATTCCTCAGAGTTAAGAGTTATAACCTCATAATCAGCATGGCTTCCCCACGCACGAAGCTAACTGTGATGGAAGGATAAACCAAGATTTAGAACTTGCCGATGGCCCTTTTTGTTTTATCTTCTACTTTTGTATCCTTCAAGCTTCTTTCATGAACAGGGTTTAAAATTAGGCTGATGATAATGTTGGTTGGCTTATTTCTTGTGTATTGGCCTGTACATAACAAAGGCTCTGATGATCTAAATGCTTTCTAGTAATTCAAGTTTGTTGTATTATTATGTACTCTTTAATATGGTTTGACCAAATTGGATAAAATATTTTGAGCTTATCACATGACTCAAAGAATCAAAACAGTTTATGATGCTAAATTAATTAATATTTTTACCTTGACACTCATATCATATGCTTATCACAATTCTATGATAAATTAAGAAGGAAAAGGAAGGGGCTAAAGAAAGGCTTGGGAACAATATTCTTATGGATCAGAATCCAAATACAGGTTGGTTTTCTAGCAAATACTAGGGACATGGTACCATCAATTTGTGTTGAAAGTTGTTTATTGGTGAAAATTGGAGCTCCCTTTAAAAGTAAGAGGGTTATCTTCACCCCAGAAAAAGAAAGTAAGAGACTTGTACCTTCAGATGAGCCCCAACGGCATGCAATAGACTGTGGAATCATGTGGCCCAGCAGTTGGAAGAGGCCTTGTAATGTTCAATCCAATTAATGTTTGCCTATAGGCTATAAAGTGTGGTATCAAAAGAGTGCTATAATGTTGATGATTTAGACCTATATAGTGTCTGCCATCAATGTGCTATTCGTAGGCCCATCACATTAGTAGCAAGTTATCCTTGCCAAAACTTTAAAAAATCATTTTAGAGACAAATTCATGAACTTAGGTATGGTATTAATAAATAAATGTGTTTGTTTACATCATAACTTTTCCATGTCTAGCCGCGGGCATGTGTTGTGAAATTACGACCTGACTCAGAAAAGTTATGGTATAATCAGCGTTATAATATGAGTTAATTGATAACACCACATGACGCTATAACAGTCATGCCGAAGAATTTTTCCATCTTAGGGCCCATGACATAAGTGAGTAGCAAATCATCAAAGGATCTCTTCATTGGTTTTCGTCCAAACATGTATATACCAAATAAAGTACTATATATAATAGGTTATTAGCCAAAACGATATTAAAAATTGTGAAATGGTCTTTTGATCCACCATAATAATTTTTCACCTCTGCCGACTACCGAATCTGTTAACTAATGTATCTTTATGCTCAAGTGGAATCAATGATGGGAATGTGCCCCATATTGTCTGTAATTTCTTTTGATTTATATGGAAAGTAACAATAAAGTAGGGTTTGCTTGATAGCAATAGGCAGTTGAAGCAAGGGATAAAAATAGGACATGTAGGTTAAGTCTGCTGGTAGACTGATTTTGATATAAGTTATGACAGTTTGACACTTCAAGTAAACTGAGAACGCACTTGCTGCTCGCTGGTAGGTAGGCTGGTTTTGATATCAACTTTGCAAATATCTGGATCAGCCAATCATCTTTAACTTACAAAAAGGAAAAGAGAGCAGCACCACTTTTTTGAATCCTCTCACGAAAGGGTGGAAACAAGTTAAGGATAAGAAATTGACACAGGTTTGGATAGTGGGAGGTTTTCCAAACAGAACATACCAGACATTTGCTTAAAGACAAATTGCTCCACTTTAGGCTTGAATTTTGATTCTTGATCAGCAAAATTGATTTTTGTTACAGCATGAATCTGATTGTTTCTCCTCCTGAAAATTTTATTTTTTCTTCATTGGAATAAAAACTTATGTGAGTCTTGAATGTTGGTTAAAAAAAATATGAGAATTCAAATTAGAAATTGAGGATTCCAAGGGACATAAAAGATCTACTAAAACATAAATGAAACAAACTGAAGCAGTTCAGCAATACGAGTTTGTATTATGAGCTAGGATTATAGAGTGAAAAGTCTATATCTTACTGGTAAGTTATAGAGTGAATAGTCAATTTGATGAGAAAAAGTATGAGAATTCAAATTAGAGATTGAGGATTCAAAAGGACAAATGATCTGCTAAAACATAAATGAAACAAACTGAACCGGTTCGACAATACCAGTTTGTAATGTGAGCTAGGGTTGGTTGAGGCAAAGGCTATGAGTGGTCAATTTGAAGGGAAAAAAATATGAGAATTCAAATTAGGGATTGGGGATTCAAGGGTACATAAAAGATCTGCTAAAATATAAATGAAACGAACTGAACCGGTTCAACAATACCAGTATGTACTGTTAGCTAGTTTTGGTTGAGGCAAAAGCTAGGAGTGGTCAATTTGATGTTAAAAATTTGAGAATTCAAATTAGAGATTGAGGATTCAGAGGGACGTTAAAAACAAAACCCTTGTTGGTGTGACTTGGGACTATTTCTGTCCTTTTTGGTGATGTTATTGTGTTGCTTTTTGTGAATGGAGTTTAGGTGAGAGAGCCATTATTTAAGCCTCCACGTAATGAATATGAATGATATCTATAAGGTCTTGAGTACGAGTCCTAACGTTCATGTAGTGTGTATGAATTTAGTATATTATCGTCTTTCTCAATATGAATATGATATTTTTTGTTGTCTTTTTTGTCTGAAAATATAAATAATACTGTGTTGATAAGTGGAACATGTGATTCTCAAACAAATGGAAGGCTAAGATTGGTTTGGATATTATGGATCATTAACATGCAAGGCCTTGTATGCATCTTTTAAAATAATCTTAGCTAGTATAGATCAGATCTTTAACAAGAATTTCTTAGCATGCACTCCATCAAGATTCAAATTGAAAACAACTTACTCTTTTGTTTATCCTTTTTTTAAAAATTCTTTCTAGGAACCAAGGGAAAGGTGCTTTTATATTATAACAACTATACATATAAAAGTATAAAGAATTTTTTTTATAAAAAAAAACTGTATAACTCTTGTGTTGCCTGTTCATAGCCCAAAAGGACATAAAGTACTCCATGGCCTTCTGTATTTGTTTCTTTAAACAAGGAAAAATACTGAGAAGAGGCCAAACCTTGGACTGGATTTTAAGGTTTCCTCCCTTTCTTTCTTGTTTAGCCTTTTCTTATATGATTTCTTTGGACACATTGCACAATATCTCTCTCTCTCTCTCTCTCTCTCTCTCTCTCTCTCCATATATTTATATGCATGTTGTTTGTATAGCTGTTTCTTTTTTTCTGGTGTAATTTTTGAAATGTGAATCATATCCATTGAACCAGCTGCTGCAGCCTGACTTTAACAAATAAACAATGCAAATTTGATTTTCAAAACCTTGTCTGATATGCACTTTGGACCTGATTAACTTTTGAGCATGGATACAACAAAAGCTCATTAAAACAAATAAGTCTTGATTATATTCTGATTCAGCTCTGAATTGGCGTGCATTCTTGTTTATATAATATAAATAATTTTGGCATCTTAATCTCCTCGAAGTTTTATGCTTTTTATAATCTGATGTTTGCCCCATTTGGGTATATTATATCCATTAGTGCATTGTATCCGGTGTCCATGATTTAGTACGATTTTATCACTAATTTTATGTGTTTTTTTAATGTAACAATGTTGTATTTTCTAGGTTGAAGTCTGGTTTACATTAAAGTTGATTGTATTGCCTCACCAATGCCTCCATTCCAAGAGACAATACACCTCTTCCAGTGCATATTTGATAGTTTTCTCTTATTTTTCGGAAAATTCAGACTTGATACCTAAGTTTCCTCTAGATGATTGCCATTATTTAAGTCCTTTCAAGTACAATTATGTTGTTCTTTTTTTTTTTAATCTACGATAATTATTTTGTTGTTGTTTTATACAATATTTATATACATTGAGAAAGATGTTTTTATTTATATTAGCAATGAAAATATAATGGAACGTTTCATAATAGACAACAATTGCAATTTGATTGTAATGTTTTTTTTTTTCCTTGAATTATGAATTACATTAGTATTGCTTAAATTATAAAGGAAATTTGGTTGTCTAATTTTTGAGCTTGTAGCCTTTTAAATATTACCCTGTTGGATTAATTAACTCAAATTCGACTCCCATCCTCGTTAGTGTGTTGGGGAAAACAGAGTTACCAAATATCACATCAGACGGTCAAAAGTTGTACATATAAATCCACATACAACAGTTTGTATGTCTGCCTCAATGATCTTTCCTTTCACTTTATTTCTGGTGCAATAACATTTTTATAGATTAAAACAAAAGTATGATCCATTTCCATTTGGTGTTCTTGATGCTCCATGTCTGGTGTGAATCGTGTGATTCATGTCAAATTACTCAAACGCTTTTATTACTTTTGTATCAAACTTGAAACCAATTATTACGTGCCAAAATTCAAACTGAAATCAATTCTTTTATGACTAATAAGATTTGTTATGACTAATAAGAAATTTAAAACAAAATCCTCCTACCCAAAGAAAACAAGGAAAAGAGAGAGATCCCAACCCAAGTTGTTTTTTTTGGTTGATAAAATGCAAAAACAACAGTCAAACAGAAAGGGCAAATGAGTAATTTAACGTCTTGGATATTTTCCATTTATGTATTATTTTATTATTTTATGTCTCCTCCTCATCATCTCAAAGTAATCAATAATTGCTGACGAAGAAGACTGAGAAAAACCATTATAAAAAGCCAAATAATAAAATAATTAAAAAAAAAGAATAAAAGTAGAAAGTTTGACAAAACGAAGGATTAAAATATTGAGGGAAGGGCTTTCCATGAATGGAGAAGGAGCGTCCACGTCTCCCTAGGCCTAAACCTCGTACACCTCTTGTAGAGACAATATACCCACCCAAAAGGAAAAAAAGGCAAAACCATATTTATTATTTTCCCTTTTTATATTGTTTCTTCCAATTATTTAATCCACCTATCAAATATTGCTATATTGAATTGACAAGCCACCTTGTAGGGTAGTGCATTATCGCCAAGGTCCTTTCTCATCATGTTGTGCTTTGAATAACTATTTTTCCCCTATGGTTGTTGGGTTACGTGGGTTATGTTAGTAGGAGTCGTTTCAAATATCAGTAGTTGTAGATTTTAAGATCGAGTTTACATAGATCCAAGGCTACTGTTCTTAGTAGAAAGCCTAAATAATTTAGCAGATGTATCTCGAATTAGATGAACCATATAAAGTTGTTTGTGTCGTAGTTTGAATATGATATTATTGTTCGTTGAACCATGTTTTGGCGTCACTCTAATGGATTAGAAACTCTTGAATTTTGATACTTTGGTTTCATGTGAGACCGATACAATGAACGATCAAGCATATTGAATAAAGCAAGAACAATCACAAATTTCAATCCTTTCCTATACAAGTTTTTTAGAATATGTATATGTTATATGTGAAAAAATAAATAAATAAAAATCTCCAGAATTAAAATAAATGAAAATGGTTTGGCATTTGCTTTCCCAAACCCTAGAGAAATAGGAGGAGAGTGGAGGGCTTTCTTTTAACTCGATTAGGTTTGTTTTCAATCCAAGCAATAGTCTAAATTATAAGAGGAAGAGTTTCATACATATTACCAGCGTATTATGGGAGTTTGAACCTAAGACCATTTGATGAACTGCAAATGAAGACCATTTTTACCGGGGAATTCGAACTTTTGGAAAGAAACCAAGCTATGAAATGAAATGAACACAATCATCTAGTGATCTTCTTTATTTGGCTAATGTCTAAATGAGCTGGAAAATCCAATGTTGAGAGAGCTTTTTGTTGATATGAACATGAAATAAAAGAAGTTTCCCATAACTTTAGCTTCACTTTAATGATAGTACAGATTTTGCCTCTTCCAGTTCCAGCTCTTCCTCTTCAAAGATCAATCATTTCCAGAGAAAAATATCCTATGTTTCCTGGCCACATCGACCGTCGGAACAGATCAGGGTGGACGGTGGAGATCGCTACCAAAAAAGTGTAACACGTGGCATACGGGGAGTGGTGAGACGAAGGAATTTGGGTACAGCTTTGAACTGAATTGGATGTATTAGGGCAACCGGCCGTAGCCGGTAGAAAAGTCGCAATCATGGTGGTGGGGAAGTGGTTGGTCGAAGTTACTAGAATTAGAAATTAAGTTTACCAAATTTTTAACTTTTAAGGTAAGAGGATTACCTTAATGGGAAGGTACTTCTAATTGTGTGACTCAAAAAAAAAAAAAAAGCATTTTTATTCTCTCATCCTCACTCATTTTGTTTTTATTCTTACTTTATTTATTGCTTATTTTGTATCTTTTCTACTGTGCTTTCTTGTCAACTCGGATGACCTATTTTTGAAAAGCAGACAAAATGATTCACCAGTCTTTTGATCTGTTTTTTCTTCTCTTTAAATTTTTGAAAAATAAAAAAGAAAAGAAAAGAATTTATTGTAATTTTTTTTTTGTCCGAGCAATAATGATAGAGATTTTCTCACACACAAATGATGTTATGGGATTCTAACCTTAGATCTTTGTATGTTCGAACATGAGACTGCTGTAATTCATATTAAATATTATAGGTCTATTTTTGTTTCTTTGTTTATTGACTTTATGTGTTGGAAAGACTTGAATTCATGCATGAACCTTATGATTTGTAATCAACATGTTGATTTCTCTAACTAATCCTTTATAGAATTGGCCACAAAAAAAACTAATCCTAAATTTATAGAAAAAATATATATGGTTTTTTCCACACAAGTTACTAAACATAGACCTACCAAACCCATAAATTTGTGTAAAGGCATCAACAATATTTTTCTTCGCATTGATTTTGCTCATGTGCTGGATGTCCACATCACCAATAAACGATAAGACTTGTTGAAATGTTTTTCTTTTCATTATTGGGAGGAAATTATGATTTCCACTTGGGCAAGCTAATCCTTGTTTCATCCACTATCATTGTTAAGTTTGTGGGAGTTCATAATTATCTTCTTCTTTTTGATCGTTGCTAAAAAAGAATAATTTGTTGAGAAATTTGCCCCTTAATTAAGTTTCACAATGAAGCAATACATATATACTTAACTAAAGCATTGCACAGAATCTGAAAAAAGATAAGCAAAGTGAACGACGATAGATTATTTTCAACTAGATTCCATAATAGCCAAGGAATACAAGAATAGAGTTTGGACAGGCTTTTAGTTCACAAAAATTGTAATCGTGGATTAGGAGATTCTAAAGCCAGCTCATATATCGCCTGTATATATTAGGACGGGAATGGAACTTAGACGTCGGGTGCGGGGATAAATGTTCTAAAGATTTGAATTACAAATTCATTGCAACTCGCCACATAATGTAAATGACAGGAAACAAAAGTGTCAAATTTTATTTTCTTATAAGTCATCGCATTCAATCTTATGATTGGATTTATCAAAAGACTTTTCTATCGCGCATATGTTTTGATTGATTGTTGTTGTACGCGTGAGAATCCTAACCTATGAGCAGAGAAGAACAAAAGAATTGATAAGGTGCAAATGGATAAATTCTATCGTGTCTTTCTTCAAACCAGACATCTGGTTCATACAGAATCATACGAAAATATGATGGAAAATGAAATGATATTATACCAAACAAAAGTTTAATGCACGTGTTTTGCATTTGATGGATCGGCATGGGCAGCATGCAACGCATTTTTCTGGTCATGGAGTCATAGAAAAATGGGAAATCTTTGTTGGTTGAAGTTAAAATGAGGCTAAAGCTATGTTCACACCCACATGCACTTTGAATCCTCTCCTTCTTTTTAAGGTATAAACTCGTTGAATCTTGCAAAAGGCGAAAAGGGAAAGCAAGAACATCATTTATTATTTCTTTGTTGAATTTGAATGAAACCCTAGAGACAGGTTTGAAATTTTCTAGATTTGATGTTTCCCGATTGCTAAGGATTCTCGGGGTTTTATGGAAAGGAAAATGAAGATGATTATTTGCGACGACTAATATATTTTTCTTCAGCAACGTGGTTATTTCTTGTCCTAAGAATCTTCCAATTATTAAATCATTTTGCTCGACTTTTGGTGAATGTGAGTAAGCCAACAATCTTCTTTTCTTTCTTCTTTTCTTTTCTTTGCTTTGTCGGCAAAACTCATGACTCGGGTTAGGTAAACAAAATGTCGGCTGTTCACTTTAGTTTACCTGCCCTTTTAGTGTTAGGGTACATACTATATGAACAAAAACAAGGGTGAATTCATTGTAATGTACGATAATTAAAATATTAATTATTTCTATATATATATATGATATAAAAAAATTCGAATTCGGTTATCGATAATTCAGCAAATCAAATATGAATCTAGATATTAATGAATCTAGTTATTAAAATCGAGTTGGGTCGGATTTACCATCTCCGACCTATTTACAGACTTACTTGTAAGTTATCTAAAAACGACATAAATCAAATGGAGTTGTTATTATCATTCTAAAGTGATCCTATTTGACCCGTCTCGTTTAAATTTATAAACAAATTTACAACTTTTTTAGAGTGACAGTAACTACTGGTGGGAAAACATGCGTTCCGTGTGCAATCTTGCAGTTCCGGTCTACTGTACTACTATAGCATGGCCCAACGTGTTAGGTACGGAGTAACAACAATAATGGTATTTTTGTAATTAAGCACAAAGAACTCATCACACTCATAATGCACGTGTATTTCATGGTTGGGTATTGAGCGGCAGAGGATACAATTGGAATTCCCAGCATTGATATGGGCTGACGCAGCCAATACGAATTAATCCCAACCGTCGGATCCTTCGGTCACCATGTTTAGGCCGAATAATTTTTTACTGCCGTAATTTGGTAAAAGTCGTATTTAGCGCGGTACATACGAGATGGAGAGATCATCGTATTTTTACCTAAATGGAGAAAGTAACAGATGAGTCGAAAAAGGTAGGGTCCATTGGAAAACGGGCAAGATTATGATTTGATTGAAATAAATATGGCAAAGATTTCCCTTGTCCTCACGTATTGGCCCATCCCCATTATTTGACCCGTCATTTTGTTCCACGTGTAAAATTTAAGCTCAATATCAAGTGATCCTGAAAGGAGAGGATGCCAGGTGGCGATGGCATTGGAATATTATCCTTTCTTTGAAGTAAATCACATGGATACTTTGGAAAGAAAAAATGTTACGGGATCTCCAACTACAATATTATCATAGTTTTCTCTCTCTCTCTCTCTCTTTTTTAAAAACAAAAACAAAAAAAACCTACTAACAATAGGAGATATTTTTATAACAGGTCAATAACTCATATAACGAACTAATATACATATAATTAGGTATCGAACTCATTATAAATATGAATCGTATTAGTCATCTATGTGAGTCGAATATGAGATCTTCTTCAACAGCTGAAGATAAATACCACTAAACTAAAGGTTAGTTGGTCAATAATTTTCTCTTTTGATACAAGTGATATTAGAAAAGAGAGATTGGAGCACACAATCTGGAATGTAGAGGTAAATGCTGCTGACGTTGTTGACATAACATTTTAAAATTGACAAGCCAAAATAGTTTTTGAGTAATTTTCATACAAAATTAAACCAACATATTATTAGTGTTGTCGGAGTCGAAACAATTGACATTTGCTACCTTAACAATGCCACTTGGCAAAAACAAACGTGGATATAATATTTCCTACATTACACGTAGCTTTCTTAAATAAGCAAGTTGCACATTGATTATTTTTTTAAAAAAAAAAAAAACTAGGTTGCTCAAAATAAATTGTATCTGTATCTATCAAGTTGGCCCATTATCAAATAAATATTGCCCAGGTAGGATTTGAAATGATAAATGACTCATACATTTTGCATTACACCCATGAACAAACAAAAAAATTGTCCAAAAGTGACCTAAAATAGGATACAGCCATGGACGTTGCCTACTCCGACTCCACCAAGCTTCCAACCATGTTTTCATACTAGATTAATATTAAAATTGAAAAAAAATGAGAAAGAAACGGGAATCTAACATAAGCACGATAACGATAGCGATGCGTAAAATATGTTAAAAGATATAGTATTAAATATTATCTGAAATGAAAATGGCAAGGAATTTAGTGACATTATTTTGAGCCAAAAAGTTGGAAAATTGAGTGGCTTGCTGCTAGATTTTAGCAAATATCTTATAACAATCAATCTCATTAGTGGTTTCACCGTCACCAAAACCAATTGTGCCACGTTTTTTTTTTGTCACCAATAGTCTTAGTGAAATTGGAGTTTAGTTTGACTAACAGACCTTTTATCATGATGTGTCTTGACTACACATATTAATTATTTTTAAACTTTTGTTATAAATATAATCATATATTATAATTCTAATTTTAATGTTAAAACAGACAAAAAAGAAAAAAGAAAAAAGAGTCAAGTACAAACTTTTTAACCTAGTTGTATTATCTTCTCAATGTCAGAAGGGATACCAAACAATACTAGTAGACATAATCTTATTACATTATTTAACACTGGAAGAGATACACAATTTCACGATGTAATATTAAGCTGACACTCGTGTTAGTATGTGAGATGAGGTTTGGAGATTTTAAGTTCGGACTTTTACCCTCCATTTGGATGAAGGAATTGTCAATTACATAGAATTTTAAAATGACGGAATTTAGATTTCCGTCATTTCAATTTCTGGTAATTGAAGATTTCAAGTGTTTGAATTTATGTATGTCGGATTTTGTAAATGACAGAAATTGAAATTTTCAATGTTTGGATATCTCATGTAAATTATAAATGACAGAAATTAAATATTTCGAAGGAAAAAAAAACTGATAACCAACATAGAAGGTATTCCTCGAAGTATAAAATAACATATCGTTTGATGAACTAAATAACTCAACTTAAATAAACAGAGCATATTAGCAAACCAAATCACTCCCCACGTGCAATAAACATCAGCAACATACTCTCTTTTTTCTCAATTGGGAGTGCCTTCAGCATCTGAATTTTTTTTGTCATTTTCTATCAGCCAAGCACATGCTTTGAGTTGTTCATTTTCACTAATACCTGGTACCTGCTTGTACTTCAGCATATACCTCTGTTGGATCAAGGTTCTTAGTATAAGCACGGATAAACTCTTTAAATGATAAAGTCATTCTAGCAATCGAATAAGCAATAACATCTTTGATAACAACTCTTTTATCTGGAGGAAGAATATCAGAAGAATTTGATGCACGGCTTCTTCTCTTTTGACCATTTGTTGATGTTGGTGAAATATCATTAATAACATGAATATCTTCTAAATCTTGTGTATCACCATCCAAATCAATATAATCAACTTTATCAGTAGGAGTCATAACTTCATCAGTAGAATTTGATACACAAGGTATTGCTGAATTAATATCATCAATCAGCTTTAATTCAATATTTTCATGTGCAGACACTTCTTTGGCACCTATGGAATTAGAACTAGAAGCAATCAAGACCTTTATACTTCTTTTTCACTTGCCAAAAGACCAATGACCAGAGAAATTAAAAGGGCTTCGAATTAAAAAGTTGCAGACAAAAGTATAGGAATAAACGATTAAGATTATGAGGGTATTAATGACTTGTTTTAGATGAAGCTAACAACTCCAGAGCAAGGCGATAACATAAAGTGATAAAGCTAGCAAACAACTACAGAGTGATTAATGACTTTTTTTTATATGAAAAGTTTGGTCTTTTTTTATTTATTTAAGTTTTGGCTCCACGGAAAATATGAATTCCCGCACTATGGAAATTGTGAAATGACGTCTATTTGGTGGAAATTAAACTCGGGAATTTGATGACTCAATTTCCATGATTTTTTCCGCACGTCATTTAATAAATTCCGCGCTTAAGTTACCAAACAAGGGAATTGTCAATTTCTTCTCTTAAATTCCCGACTTTTAGCTAAATTCGGAGTTATTTCCCCTTGGGATCTCAAACGGAGGGCTAGAAATTAGAGCTCTAATACTAGACAACCACTAAACTCCAAGATATGCAACCAATGTAAACCAAGCAATCAATACCAATATTACCGATACATTAGCACGACGCTAAGTGGATGCTAATAATACTTAATCATGGCTGCGAACAAAAATGACACACGGTAAAATGTTAAATTATATAATTTTACCGTATACATGAAGTCGGCAACGGTCAATGGGTAGTGGTTAACAACTTATAGACGGGTGTTCCCATGTATGAGACACCGGTAACTAAAAAAAAAATCTCTTGGCAATATCAAAGTGACCGGTGACAGACGAAACCGGTTGAGAGAGAACGAGAAATGTTTAAATATATATTCCCGTCCGCTTAAAATGGGTCTGAAATGTTCCCTCACGCGTCCTATCATCTCTTTCTCTCTCTCTCTGAAAGCCTATTATATTCCATGACTCTATGAGTCTCCTAGTTTATGGTTATGGCATCACAACACATATTAAACGACGCCGTTGAGGTTTCCATTCTCAGCCTCCCATCGCCGCCGACTTTATCAGTAATGCAATTTATTAACTCATTAGCTTAGGCAAACGACGCCGTTCCCACTTCCTTTCTCTTTTTTACTATCTGCGGCGATCGCCGACGCACCCGTTTGTACTCTTTCTAAAATTCCAAGTTTGAGCTCCGATCATGTGCTTCTCGGTGTTTTGTACTAGTGTCTGATTCGGTCGATCTCCACCGTCCGATTTGAGCCGGCGATCGACGGTCAGCTGACTGAGCTGAAAAGTCTAGAACCGGAGCGGAATTTAGAGGGACTAAAATTTATATTAAGAAAGCCGAGCTATGCTGGATCTTAATCTGAACGTCGTCGGTACTGGCCCAAACGACGTCGAGTCGTGCGGCACCCAAATGGACGAGTCGGGGACGTCGAACTCGTCCGTGGTCAATGCCGACGCATCCAGCACCAACGACGACTCGTGCTCCACACGCGCCGCCAGATACGACGCCGTCACGACCTTCAACTTCGATATTCTCAAGGTCAGGGGCGGAGAAGATGAAGAAGACGACGTCTTCGTGACTAAGGAGCTGTTCCCGGTCACCGGGGGCCTGAGCAATTGGCCCGGCCAGGGGCAGTCGTCCGCGTCATCGTCTTTGGTGAGGAAGAACTTGATGGAGCTTGGGTTCGATCATGGCGGGTCCGGAGAGGTCAGGTTGGTTCCACAGAAACAACAGCAACCAGCCGCACCGCCGCCACAGCAACAGCAGGTGAAGAAGAGCAGAAGAGGGCCGAGGTCTCGGAGCTCTCAGTATAGAGGGGTCACCTTCTATAGAAGAACTGGTAGATGGGAATCTCATATTTGGTTAGTCCAATTTTGATTTCCTTAATTTGGTTCTATTGGGTTTCATGTTTCGTTACTCGAGTTTGCTTATTTTAATCTAATTTTTTATGGGTTGTTTTCTTTTGGGTTGAGTTTGAATTGCAATTATACAAATGCATCTGTTTCATATAGTATTAATCCGATTTTCTAATTATTTTTAATTTTTGCTGGGTGCAGGGATTGCGGGAAACAAGTGTATTTGGGTATGTGTTTTGGACCTTGCCCGTTTGATTAACTTGGATTTAGTTATAGTAATTATTGAGGCAATTATTTGTCATGCTTTTTTATTTGGAAAGTTTTTGATGAAAATTTAAGTGTTGGGTTTGACATAGGTGGATTTGACACTGCTCATGCTGCGGCTAGGTAAAAAGCCTTCTTCATATCTTTTTGCTTGGATTTCGTACTGTTTGTGAATTTAGATAATTAGTCATTGTGGTTGCTACTGTATGCATTATTATTAGTATTCTTAAATTGGGTTTGCTGAATTTAGAGCCTACGATCGAGCTGCTATTAAGTTCAGAGGAGTTGATGCTGATATCAATTACAACCTCAGTGATTATGAGGAGGATTTGAAACAGGTAGGATAATGCACTTGTTTCTTGATGAACCTAAGTCTGCTTAATTTCATATGGTGAGTGGAATCATATTTTGATCTATTTTTAATGAATGAGCAGATGAAGAATTTGACCAAGGAAGAATTCGTGCACATACTACGGAGGCAGAGCACTGGTTTCTCAAGGGGAAGCTCGAGATATAGAGGGGTTACGCTGCACAAATGTGGCCGATGGGAAGCTCGAATGGGGCAATTCCTTGGCAAAAAGTGAGGAATTATTTTATGGAATTTTGAATTTCTTACAGTAGGTTTCGGTTTAGACTTTATATGATCAGAGGTTGTCGGTTTGAACTGAGAATTAATTTCGGATTAATTCTCAATCAGTCGTTGTCTTCTCTTTTCCTTGTAAAAAAAAAAAAAAACAAGTCCAACTGCCTATTTCAAAGAAAAAAAAATTGTGGGGACGGTCGTTTCATCATGGAGGTTACAATGCTTGCATGCAGGTATATATATCTTGGGCTATTCGACAGTGAAGTAGAAGCTGCAAGGTCCTAATGTCATGAATTACACTCTACCTGACTGAATTTATTACCCTGAATTCTCAACCTCATTAGGCTTCCATCCAACACATCTCTCCCTTTTGATTTTTCTGGAAATTAGGGCTTATGACAAGGCAGCAATCAAATGTAATGGAAGGGAAGCAGTCACCAACTTTGAGCCAAGCACATATGAAGGGGAGATGATATCTGAGGCTGGTAATGAAGGTACGATTTTACAAATATCACTATCTTTTGAGGTAGTTCAAACGCATCTCCTGTTTTCAAGGCAGGTGGTTTACTAATCAGAAAATTTTCAAGAAATTTGTCTTCGTAGAATTGTGTTTTTATATATATATTTTTCTCCCTGATGCAGATGGCGATCACAATCTTGATCTGAATTTGGGGATATCTCCCCCTTCATTTGGCAATTGTCAAAAAGAAGTCGAGGGGCATCGTCAATTCCATTCCGGCACTTATGATGGGCACAATGGAAAGAGGGTACTTAAAATTATTTTGACATATATCAGTTCCAATAGATAGTTTTATCTTGAGATGCCCCGTCTTCAAGGTTTTCCTCAATTTTTTGGATGGAAGGTTTAAGGTTTCAGATGGCTTCAAACACTAATATATCCTGTTGTCTCTCTTAATATCTCTGAAAGTAAAAGAGTACTTCTGCTGTAGTTCATTTGTTTTTGCTAGCTGCCAAAACAAAATTAATGCGTTTTAATATTTGGCTTGTTATAGGTCCTTTTACACTCTTATTTTAGGCACATAATGATGAAACATGTCACGCATGTCTTGGTGCTAAAACTAAACATCCTCACTGACTTTGCAGATGGAGCACAATGTAAATGCAACGATGAGTGATCCACCTTTCAAAGGGCTAGTAATGACATCACAGCACCCACCATTGTGGAATGGTGTATATCCTAGTTACTTTCCCAATCAGGTGAATTTAAATGCTTTGTCTATAAGTGATATAACTTAAGTTAAATTGTATTCACTATATGACTTTGTTTTATTACTCTGACCATAACGGTACCATTTTTGCAATAACCATCATAGCTCGACTTATCTGAAAAGTCCCATATTGGCAACTGAATATAATTAATGAAGTTGCCACATAACCTAACTTTGTAACGAAATTTAACTCAGGTTAGGTGCAAACTGAATAGGTTGGGTTGGGAGACTTTGTATTCTGTTTTCTATATTTTCAATTGTGGATAGTAGATGTTGGGAAAACAAGAAGTTATAAAAGTAACGTTTAATAACATGGTAAGACTTGGTCCTTTTTTAAGTGCTTGTAGTTTTTGTGGTTTATACACTATCAAAAACTTCTTATGACTTTAAACACTGAACTGTTGAACTGTTCGCTGCTCCTATAGCGTAGTCTCCGTATTATACAATATGGTCCTATTTGGTTCTGTAATCCAATCAAACTATATTTCATGTGATTTATGATCCATTTTTATTATTTCCAATTTAGCTTTCATTTAAGGTATGAGAGGAAGTTGCATTTCACACTCGGATGAAGACCTTGATTGTGTAAAATACAAGTCTTCAAACTAATAGTTTACTCTTGAATCATTTGACAGGAAAGAGCAACAGAGAAGAGAATTGCATTAGGATCTCAAGGACCCCCCAACTGGGCTTGGCAAATGCATGGCCAGGTCAGTGCTACCCCAATGCCACTGTTCTCTACTGCAGCATCATCAGGATTCTCATTTTCAGCTACCACTCCCTCCGCTGCTGTCCACCCCTTGCAACCCTCAACCCCAACAGCCCTCAATCTCTGTTTTACTTCGCCAGCCACGGCTGCCGCCAATACTTCTCAATAGTAGAGTATAACCAAGCGAAAGCCGCGCGGCCAAAATTTTACCCCAGATTGAAGGTGCAACCATAACAACGGTGGTCTTCAGATTCTTTGTATGATTCAAATAGAGATTGATATATACACTACAACTTGATTTCTGACTCCTTTTCCTCTCATTACCACACTCTGTTGGATATATCAGTACCGTTAAGTCTATTTGTATTTGTTCTCGGAAATATGTTATATCTAACTTGATCTCTAATGTAAAGTATCAAGTGGTTATGGTGGGATCCATCAATCTATCCAAACTACTCGTTCAGAAAGAGGTGTTAATAGTAAGCTCCTTTAAGATTGTTATAGATCGTAGGTTGGTTTATTAACGCAAACCGTACAACATTTCCAGCAAATAGGCCATAGTAATTGTGTATTTGGAGAAAATTTCAGTGCGACTGTATCACCATAAAGTTGTTGTCCGCTCATGTTATAATGGATAGATTAGTAACACCATGTGACGGTTCGCCCCACAATTGACAGAATTTGGAAACCTGGAAACATCAACAATTCAAAATGCCAAAGATACCGCACCAAAAGTGTGAGGGTTTGTAGAAGTACAGGTTAATGCATGGGACATTTTTGGTGATGGTTCGCCCCACAATTGACAGAATTTGGAAACCTGGAAACATCAACAATTCAAAATGCCAAAGATACCGCACCAAAAGTGTGAGGGTTTGTAGAAGTACAGGTTAATGCATGGGACATTTTTGGTGATGGTTCTGTACATAATGCTTTGCTAGTGGCAGAGGAACAAAATCAAAAGAGAAAAACGAATTGTTTCCCATTGCTTTACCATGAAAGCAAACTTCTAACAAAAGATGACATGAAAATTCAATGCCGCTTTCTGTCGGAAGAATTGTCCTTGCATCCTTTGAAAGACCAGAATCATATACTTGTGAACTTCCCAATTATATACAATCCAGAACAATGCTTGATTATTACAAGTCGTCGATGTAGACAAATCACAGTTAAACACATGTCCACTTACAAAGAGGAAAGATAAGTAAATATCTGTCAAACTGTGATTTGATTGTGTACGAGGATGAATGACTTTTTATTTACTGTGAGTGCAAGTTGTGATTTTCTTGTAAAAATGATTCTTTACAAATTGAGGTATGCAATCAATTTCTTTATCAATCACCATGTCCTTCTCAATCCTTTAAATCACAGCAACACAAAAACAAAAATCCTTCCACATCACTTGATATTAGTGTGCAAATAAGTAGGATTAAGCTAATTAATGAGTTTTGATCATGTTACATCTTCTTTTTATTTAGTGCGAGTTCGCCTTTAATGCGAATGCACTTTCATATGGTCGGATTAGTACATTGCTCTCTTGAGTAGTAGCTTGTGTAAACACACACACATTCCTATTACTCCAAATACTGCACTTGAATTTATTACATTTCTACTGGAATCAGACACTATCCTTGAATCCTTCCAAAGTCGCACTAAAGAAAACTTACTGTTGTCACACTTGGCATAGAACTGGACAACATTTATGGAGTGTGAAGGAACGATTTTTCTTCAATCCTCCTATGTACTAAGTGCATAGGCAAATGTCACCATTGGATTGGTTTTCAATTGATCCAACAGCTGAGATTTGTTTCCACTTGCATCTTCAATTGTGAAATGTGGTAGACTACCACTTTTTGCATATGCACAGTGCCTATGCATTTAGTACATAGGAGGACCGTAGAAAAAAAACCCAGCTCAACCTAGTCCTTGTGCACAATAATCGGCAGGGATAGAGCCACGTAGCCTTTTTTGAGGCTGTGAGTGACAGAAAAACTTTCACATTATTATATTATACCGTTTATACGTAATGGGAATGGGATCATTTCATGAAATCTGAGTTCATCTACTTTGAGTGCTTTTACATCAACGACTTGAATGATTACTATAAATGTCGCCCATAAGTGGAATAATCAGTTTAGAGAAGTGGTGAGTATTGTGGTGCAAATGACAACACTTTTTTCTTTATAGTAAATTAACGACTTCATCGACAACTTTAAATAACACGCATACGCTTTTATTTATTTTTCATGCCTCTCACATTTTGTACAAACTATTTTCCCACTTGAAATTAAAGGCTTGAGAACTAAAGATTAATATTCAACCGCTTGTTTACATTATAAAAGTCATTTGGACAATGGTATTATAGAAACCCTTGAGCATCGACAATTTTGTTTGGTTCTTTAATGGTGTTATATTATTAATAAGGAAAATATTTGGTTCATTCTCTCGAATAAATTATAGCTTTACATGCATACATAATTAAAATAAATAAATTATATATGTATATGAGTAATTCGTAAAAGATAACTAAAAGTATTATTAAGTTGTGTATACTCTGGTTATATTTAATCATGAGAAGACCGAGAAAATTGACTATTAAAGCATGTGATTTGTATTTAATGGATGAAAGATTGGGGTGAGTAGTAGGACCACATAGGAGGATAGATGGTGGGCCTAAGCCCAATTCAGAACCCTATTGTCTTGTCCCACCTAAATTTGGTTGATTCCAAATTGTGAGTTAGGTTTCATACTTTGATTTGATGCTACAATTTAGGGCTCTTCTCTAAAGGTAGTTGGGGTCTCAGTTAGGTAGGTCACACTGTGAATCTTAAATAAACATTAAAGAATTTGTGGCAGCGAATGAGTGAGACACCCCAACTGGTCATGTTATGGTGGGCCCACCAGTGGCCCAAATTTGTCTGCAACCTAGTAGGGATGGATGGATGGATGGGTGAGATTTCACTTTTCAAAAGGGCCCCACAGCCAAACCCCAATCTGTTTTTCTTTCTCTCCCTTGTAAATGCTAATAATAGTAGTGTTATGTAGGGACTTCTTGTTGTGACCTCTGTTAAGGAGACAAAGCTTTCAAAAGCATGAGTAATTATAGGGGTGCTAAGCTAACAATACTGTTCAGGAATAGTTTGGCCACCTGTCATTCTTAAATTTGTTGCCAAACGTACTGGATTTTGTGATCAACACGTGTCAGCAATCTGGATATCAAGGCACACTCAAAACAGTAAAATTTGTTATATATATATATATAGAACCTTCAATATTAAGAGGGACGATTGTTACACGGATGTTAGCACTTGAACTTATGACATTTTCTGAAGGGATCATTTACTCCAAACCGCTGGGTCCTTTGCAAACTGTACACCTTTTGATTGTCAAAAAATAGGCATTAGCATAGCACCATGCAGTAGAGATATAGATGGTTAATGTTTGCAAGGTTTTATTTTATGTGTGCTGTTATTTACACCGAGCACAGTGGCCTAACGCAACAAAAAGCACTTGCTTCTTCATAATTCAAAGCTTCATGTTGGACTCACCAAGCACCATCACAACTTCTTTTCATGGTTTGTTGGGGAGGCATGGTAGGATCCAAAGTTATCATTTAAATTAAATACTTCCACAAGAAATAAGAAAGAAAGCATCTACAAATCAAATGGAAATGGCAAATGGATGAATACCGATTCGATATTATATACCGGCTGCCAACTACGCTGCCCAAATACCTAAAAAGTCACCCGTTATATGCACACACCCCACACTCAGAATATTATTGCACGAAATAATTTTTAATTCCAATCACTTTTCTGTTTTAAACTTTGCAAACACAATACAAATAGAAATGTAGAAGGAAAAAAAAAAGGTGTAAATTCATTAATATCCATTTTGCGCAGTATAAAACTCCCCAAAAGGGTCAGATTTCATCCATTTAGTTGTGAGAGCAGCAATCAAATACCAGTACAGCAGGGAGTTGAATAATCATCATCTGGATGTCCGAATTGACCATATACAGCACCCCACATCAAGCATTTATCACCCCCACCTGCAAATGCATACAAAGTAGAAGCCCAACTCAGTACAAGAAAATGCACATACCAGTAATTCACTCCAACTTAAATCTAGCCAAGGGAAAGAGGATGAGGGGACCCAAGAGGCAGGCATTCTTACTATCCTACTTTACGTGAATTGGCACAGTGGCACTTCTAGAAACAGACCCGAAGGCTCGCATGACACAGAGGTTTGTTCAATGCACAAAACATGCTAACCATAATGTCTAAGAATAAAAGCAAAGGAACATAAAAATTATGTTCTTTTAGAGGGGGAGAAGAGGCTGGGAAGAATAAAAGCAGCATTTAGTTGGAAGTGAAAACAAAAAGAGGAGAAAGCAGATGCACTACAGGATGCAACAATAGCCAAGCAGGCAATAATAGATCCATGCTTCTCCTCTATATGGCCATGCTAACAAAGTAGAAAAATTAAAATATGAACGCATACAAAAACCTAAACAAGAAATTCATCCTTACCAGCAGGATGACAGACCCCAAAAGTTACGGGAGTTTGACCCTATGTAAGGCTGCTGAGGCTAAGGCCAGTTATGAGTCAGTCCCATCCCATCCTTGAGTATAAGGTCACACAACCACACAGCCCTCGATTCCTTTTGAACATTCCCAAACCATGCAAAGCTATCATTTTGCAATATTACATCCCAAATGCTCTGTTATACAGATCACCAGAACTAGGCATCCGAAACTTCAAATCTTCATAACCAGAATAATACATGTTGAATCCTAGTCTCTCATTTCTCAAGAGCTCTGCCATACCCAGAGTGCTTCCACCCTGAGGCTCATTCCACCCATCCCAGTGGCCATTGGACATGACCCGGTTTCTAGACTGTTGTTGGAGGGACAAGTGAGAAAAAAGAGAAAGATGGCTAGCCTGGGATTGATCCAAAAGCCTCGAAAAAATTCCATAACAATCATTGACGTGAGAAAAACCATTGCCAAAATCAGGAAATTTAAGGTTTTGTTGTGGGGTGAGGGATCTTTGCATCAACAGTTGAAGCCTTGCATCATTTTCATAGGCACTTAACTGTGAAGGGAAGTTCGATCTCATTTCAAGGCCGGGGTTGTTAAGCCCACCTTGCAGTCGCCCTTTACCAACCGCCAATATAGCAGGATCCATAAACTCAATATCCCCAGAGCTACCAATATTACCAGTTGCCTGAGTTTGATATGCATTTCTCAACAAAGAGGAAGTATCATACAAATGATTCCTTGAGAAACAGGTAATGCAATTAGCACTTAAACGCAGATGCATTAGAAAAATTAAAATTAAAAAGTATGGTATATAACCAACCAGCCTGAGAGTCAAAACTCCTGATCCATTTTCTCATGAAAGTAGAGCCTGGTCGTGGTGCCCTGCTTGAAACAGATAATCCAGGAGGAGCAGAAATTTGAGCCCTTGAACCCGCCGAAAGATTTTAATATTGGCTAGAAACCAAACAAAGTAAGAAAAAACAACCTCCGAAAATAAGTGAAAACCCATTAAGAAAACAGATACTAATAATAATCACTATGAGATCACAATAATTAAGAACTTTAAGCACATAATTGAAAATTAATTACGGTCATGAACCTATTAGATAATTCAAATTACAGGAAACGAAAATAAAAAAGATCAACACCAACCATAAAATAATTTCCATCATTAATCAATTTCTCACCAATGTCTAACAAATAGAATGATATGGCAACTATATCCAACAATACAACAAACAATAATAAGCAGCCCATATAAACCCCGCCCCCACAAACCCTGTTGAAGTTTTTGGATCTGTCCAATGGTAATTCTAACAACATTCAACTTGCCCCACTTTAACAACTGCCCAATCCGTCAGGTGTGGTGTGGGGTTTTAATGATCGAGAACAGCGAAACGGAAACTTCCTATTAGTCCACCACAATGAAATTAAAGGTCAACTTTCACAAAACCAGAGCCATACCCACTCTTTATTTCGCACAACTTCGGTCATATGAACAAAGAGAAATTACATGTTCATATATAAGATGTTGAACGAAACTGGGCTTTTACCGCAAGGGCTGCTGGTTGTAATGGTTCTTCTCTTTCTTCTTAGCTGCAGCAAGCCGTGCTCTCCTGGCAGCAGCCTCTTGAGCAGCCGCTTTCGCAGGAGCATCCATCTCTTTACTAGATTTCTTCTTCTTTGCAGTTACAACCTTCTTTAATCGCTCCTTCACATCAACATTTGATGTATCCTCCTCTGTCTGTTCAGCTGCAGTAACTTCACCCGGTCCATTAGTTGCCCCTGAGTTGTTTGGTTGGTCCTGAGATTCTTTCACCTCCTTGGAAGCTTTATCTTTCTTTTTCTTCTTCTTGGCGCTCTTGGACTCTGCGGGCTGATTTTCCTTCTTTTCTCCATCTCCATTCAGCGCACTATCCTTCTCTTGTGCAGCACCACATGATTCATCTTGACTATCACTCTCCTTTTGAGTAACTCCAAAATCGGCCAGAAGGGCCTCAAGTTCTGCAAGTTCCTTTTTCTTTTTTTCCTTTTTTGAAAGTTGCCTTTCTGCCTCCTTAGGTGGCGCAGGAACATCAGCAGGCTTCTTCAGCACTGCCTCAGGGTTTACTGGCACCCCACCTACGATGTGGGATTCCAACACTCCCCTCACGTGTAACCCCTTTTAGTGGTTCACACGTGAAAATCCACACATCGGCAATTGAAACTCAGAGATTGGGTCTCATTGGGCCCACTTATTTTCAATGGAACTCAGAGTTCGGCTCTTTTCAAGCTTCGTTGGTTTTTTTTTTTTTTTTTTTTTTCTTCTTTTTTCTTTAATTTTATTTATTTATTTTTTTTAATGAAGGAAATAAAAGGTTAGAATCTAAAGGGTTTAGCTATTATGTCTAGTTTATGGGTGGATGTTAATGTGAGGTTTAATGGGTAAAATATTTATGATTATGTTTAATGTTGAGTTAATATTACTGCCTATATATAGGCGTTGTATCCACTCTATGTTAAGGGTGTATTGTGAGCGTATCGTGTGTAACAAGTGTGTATCAAGTGAGTATCAAAAGTATCAATCTTATTGAAGCTTGTGTTAAGTAAGTTTGTCTAGGAGCTCTGTGTATCACATCTCCAAAATTATGTTATTTATTTAGTTCATTATATTGTTTTTCCCCCTTCATATATATAGAGTGTATGAGCATAAAGCTAAATCCACCAATAAACCCCCCCCCCAAAAAAAACACACTTCCACGCAGACGAATAGTAGAAACCCATTAACGCTGACGTTAGTAAGTTACCAGAAACCTTCATATGATATACATGCGGCGAGGGGAATTATAGTTTTTGTAGGAGAGAAGTTAGAGAAAAAGTAATGTGTTATGTGTTATAACTTATAACTAAAATCATACAAGAACCCTTAAATCCCTAATAAATGCAAACGCACAGCTGCATGGGGTTACCCTGCAATTGCGCCTCTGCATCAGTGGACAGAGGTTTGTATGGGATCTTTTTTTGAAACAGAGCTTCTCTTAATAAATAGTAAAATACAATGGAATTCCATTAAACAGAATTAATACCAGAAATTCCGGATGCAAGTGAGAAGGCATATTCACCTCGTGCCATACGCACAACCACTGTAATATCTTCATGGTCGTCAAAGGTGCAGCAGTTTCAAATTTCATTGTCCATACATGCTTATTGGTTTCAGAAAGATTACTTTATTAACGGCAACAAAGCAGGATCCACTTCATCTTTCGACAGTAAATAAACTATCAACTCCGTTGTTGATGCATCTGCAGAAAAACCCTTCTCCACCATTGTTTGAATAAGTCCCATCGCCCTTGATGTCTGTTTATTATGGATGACCCCTCGGATAATTGTGTTATAGGTCCAACCATTAGGAGGACAGCCTTTCACTTCCATTTCAATAAGTAACTTTTCTGCTTCACTTGTAAGGCCCGCGAAACAGAGTCCATTAATCATTATAGTGTATGTCCTGACATTAGGTTCAAGTCCTTTTGATGATAAACCACAAAAGAGATCCCTTGCAGATTCAATTTTTCCAGCTATGCACAAACCTTCAATAAGAATACTATAAATCACAATATTAATATCCAACTTCTTCGCTTCCATCTCTCCAAACATTTGCATTGCCCTAGAAAGTTGTTGGTTTTTACACAGGCCATCCAGGAAAATAGAATAAGTTTGAACATTTGGAAGCTGGCCACAAGCTTGCATCTCGTAGAACAACTTTTGTGCATTCTGTACTCTACCAGCTTTGCAAAAACCGTCCACAAGACTGGTATAAGTAACGGTATTTGGAACTAGTCCCTTACGAGACATATCCAGAAAAAGCATCATGGCCTCATCAATCTTTTTATTCTTACAATATCCATTTATCAATGTGCTGTAACTAACAACATTAACCACCGAGCCCTTGCTAAGCATTAGTTCAAAAACTTTTTGTGCCTTGCCTATTTCTCCTTGCAAACAGTAACCATCCATGAGTGAATTGTACGTAACCGTATTAGGTTCAATACCTCTTTGAATCATCATTTCAACCACGCCTTCTGCTTCCACGACCATTCCCTCCTTACAAAGTGTGTCTACCAAGACACTGAATGTGTGCACATTTGGAAATATATTTTTACTCACCATTTCATTCAACAACCTTGTAGCTTCTTTCCACTCGCCTAATTTGCAAACTCCATCAATCAAGGATGTATAGGTAATGATATCTGGGGCAATACCCTTGCTCATCATTTCTTGAGAAGAGGTTTAATGCATCAACATCTAGTCTATCCTTACAAAGACTGTTGATGATTGTGCTATAGACAACTAGGTCAGGCTTGCAAGCCCCTTCCTCCATCTTCCTAAGCAACTGAATAGCAGCACTATTGTTACCTTTCATGCAAAAGCCCTTTACTAGTGTGCCGTAAGTAACCACACTTGGGCTGACAATTACCTCCCGCAATCATTTTGTTGAAAATTCCTGCCGCCTCCGCCACTCTATTCTCGAGAAGAAAGCCGTTGATCAGAGTGTTGAAGGTAGAGACATCTGGTTCAAGACCAAGTCTGAAGAATTTTCCCAATACAGATAAACTAAACCCCATTTGGTTTAGATGACAACAACAATTTATGAGAATGTTTAG
The DNA here is from genome assembly GCA_018703695.1 of Prunus fruticosa. NCBI lineage: Eukaryota > Viridiplantae > Streptophyta > Magnoliopsida > Rosales > Rosaceae > Prunus > Prunus fruticosa. The sequence continues at coordinate 8,847,611 of CM031922.1, forward strand.
AGTATAAACAGCAGGTCCAATTCCCGACACATCCATTTTGTGGAGAAGTGCAGCCGCCTCCGCCACTCTATTCTCGAGAAGAAAGCCGTTGATTAGAGTGGTGAAGGTAAAGACATTTGGTTCAAGACAAAGTTTGAAGAATTTTCCCAATACAGATAAACTAAACCCCATTTGGTTCAAATGAGAATAACAATTTATGAGAATGGTTAGAGTATAAACATCAGGTCCAATTCCCGACACATCCATTTGGTTATACAAGGAGATGACGGCCGAATAATGTTTCAATCTCGCAACTTGACCCAATATTTGATTGAAACGAACAACTGAAGGCGGAGGACGCATTTGAAGCATTCTATCAAACACATTGAAAGCATCCTCAACAGTTGTGATTTTGGGTGAGTTTCTCACTGGCTGCTCTAGTTGGGTTCTTGTAGATTTGATTGGTTTAGAAGGTTGAGAGTGAAGGAAAGCAAAGTAATCGTTGGCGAAAACAAAAACAGTGGAGTTAGAGTGAAGACAAGGCATACCTCTCCATCTCCTGCTGGTGCAATAAGGAGAAGAAGCAGCAGCTATATTCCGCATCATCATCTTCAGCATCTCTCGAATAATACCACTTGACATGAATAAGCAAATGTGCAAAACTAGCCTTTCATTCAAACACGCCTTTTGATATCTTCTTCTACTTGTTGGAGTTGAACCATCTGCTTTCGAGTCCATTCTAATTATTTAGGCTTAATTACACCAATACCTCTGATCAAGGTTTGGTGACTTACTTTGTCCCCTTATCTCAACTCCATCCAAAAATTAATTAACTTTAATGACGTGGCAATGATGTTTTTGTAATTTCGTACACATGGATTATTATCCATGAATTAAATGGGTGATGTGGCAAGTGGAGCCCACCTCTACATAAGAAATTTTAAAATCAATTAAAAAAGAAATTGAAAATAAATAATAAAAAAACTATCATCCCCAAGCCTCCTTCGTTCGAACCCCAATCCCTAGCCCCAACTACCCAGATTCATCCCAACTCTGAGCCCCAAGCCATCCCTTCTCTCGCTCTTTTTGCAAATTCAAAAATCATCAAATTGAAAAAACAAAAAAAAATTTCAAACACTGTCTGTGGTGGTAATGGGGTTTGAGATGACGATGATGTGGAGGATAGAGAGTGAGAGAGTGTTCACCTGTTTTGATTTGTCTCCTGTGATGGTAGGGTAAAGTTCCCTATTGGCTTGAAAACCATTGACTGGTCGACAAGTCAACTTTCTTTAGTGTGCGAGCTTGCCACTGCTAGCAATGAAAAATCCTAGTAGACTTCTTTAAAAATAGATAACTTGTGCCCCAAGTTCTTTTCTTGCCTCAGGCTGCCGAGGACTTCACAATTTTTCATAGTACAAAACTGATAGTTCTGGCCAGAATAAATGATAGGAAAGTGATTTGTTTCAGGCAGAACTCTCCTTTACAAAGCTCAAAAGGGAAAAAACTGACTGTAAAAAGACAAGAAGAGGGTTGTGCTTCCATTTCTGCCTGGGTAGATGCTTCTAATCCGGGCTAGATTGGACTTTCAGCAACTTCAACTGCTAAGCTTCAGCTGCAAATCGATACCAAAGCTTGAGTTTGGCAGAACTTTAATCTATTTCAAGCCTCGAAGGCTTTTGAACGGGCAAAACTGCGACCTCTTCAGCGTCTGAAAGGGGCAGAAGTGAGCTGGACTTGAAGATTACTGGGCTGAAATTGTCCTGTGACACCTGTTCTGCTTAGTCAGGGCTCTCCATAAATTTGTTGAGGTTTTCATATTTGTAAAAACAAAAACTCAAACTCTGCTTGCTTTGGCTTTGCTAAACCAAAATTTGTAACGAGAAAAATCTCATTTTAAATGACTTTCTTCTAGGTCTGAAAACTGGAAGTTTCGACCTGTAGCTGGCTTCTTTCTTGTGGCTCAATGAGCTTTTGGTTACCTCAATTTGTTTGAAGGTTCTTGATGAGCACAAAATTAATACAAGTTTTATCCTTAAATTTATATTTGTTAGTATTTTCTTTTGTATTATGTAAATCTATTAGAGTATTTGTATTGGTTATTTCCAATCTTTGTTTTTGTATTTAATGAGTGGTTGTTTGTAGATATTAATTGTCTTCCACCAATAGCATGAGAAGGAGGAGAAATAGGCAATGTGTTGCAAAAAGAGAGAAGAACTCAAGTTGGATTTGATGACTTTGCCTTTTACAGCTCATGCTGTACAGTCCATTTGCAGGTCTGAAAACCGAATTCTCCCATGCTCAAATGAATAAATATCCTTCATGAATTTTGTTCATTAAGATGTCGACTAAGACATATCCAAAAATTGGAGCAATTGGATAAAAACTCAATCCACAGGCTGTCACACACCAAGACAGGTTCTAGAACTTTGCCTTTTACAGCTCATGCTGTACAGTCCATTTGCAGGCCTGAAAACCGAATTCTCCCATGCTCAAATGAATAAATATCCTTCATGAAATATGTTCATTAAGATGTCGACTAACACATATCCAAAATTTGGAGCAATTGGATAAAACCTCAATCCACAGGCTGTCACACACCAAGACAGGTTCTAGAAGACAGCTTGCACATGCAGCTGGAATGAAAGGGACTTCATGCTTCTATAAATAGGCAGCAACTCAAGAGGGTAGGAGATCAGAAATTCAGAGGAGACACAAGGCAAGAGAGAGAGAGAGAGAGAAAGAGTGAGGAAGAAAGAGAACAATGATGGAAAGGAAAGAACCAAGAGCTAATAACTCTTTTAAACTTGTTCTTCCTTTCCTAGTTCTCATGTAAATTATGTATTTTAGTTTCTTTGTTTTGTTTTAATATTAATTATGTCTATTTAAATCACCTAACTAAGGTTGGATGAAACACCATTATTAAATAAAGTTCTAGTTTTTTTTTTCAATTCTCAAATATTGTGGTGTTCAATGATTATGATTTTCACTTCACATGATTAATAGATTAATCTTCTTTTCACCACTTCTATCATGTATTGTGACATATAACATGTATTTGTGGTAGTTAAGAGTTTGGATTAATCTATTAATTCACCCTTGGTTTATATTTCTAATTTACAAATTTCTTTGATATTTTGTTATTCAAATAAACTTTTTCACATAGGATGCTTAGGAAACTTTGATCCTTTGTAGTTAAATAATTTTGTTTACATTTTATGCTTAGAATTTGTATTTATGAAGGGAAGGAAAATTTACTTATGATTTAAATTACAAGCTTAATGGATAAATCTTGAGAAAGCAGTAGATTGATTTCTAGATTGCTACTCCATGAGAATTGAAAGATAAATAATTAGGATATTATGGAATGATGGTGTGGATTCTAATACCTTAGTTATTTTTCTCATAAATGTAAATCTTAAATTCAGTTTATTGTCATTTTCATATTTGTTTTATGCTTTATTTAATTTTCTTTATGAACAAACAAATCACCATTTGAATCAACTAGGTTGGAAATGAAATTAACTTGGGTATAATTGGTTTTCTATCTTTACACGCAATCCCTTGGGTACGATCTCGCTCTTACACGCTTATGCTATATTCGATTCGTGCGCTTGCGAGTTTATAAATTTTAAAAGACACCTTTTTTTGGTGACAACAGTTCTCTGAGATCAAGTGATTATTTTGAGTTTTGTCTTTTGACTGATTTCTGGTTGTTCGATTGGATGTGTGTCCTTCGGTCTGTTTATCTCCTCTCATATTTATAGAAAAATGCTGGAGTGGGATTTTTAATCTTTAAAAAATGGGCGGCAGATTTTCTAAATGAAGATCTTTCTATTTTTAAATGTCAAAAACATGGAAGTTATCCTCTTTCAGCAAGTAAACCGTCAACAGTCAGTTTTTGACAACCATCACTTCCTTGCTTTTCTTCTTTTTAAGAGTTCAGGGCTGTTTGTGATGGTTAGTTTGATTTTCCAGATGAACAACTTTCTGCATCCTGCTTATCTTTTAGAAAATGTAGTATGCCTATCTTTTGAAAATGATGCCCTCTCTGGGTTCAGAAAAATATCTCTGATTTATAAAAAGAGTCTGCTCTTCTTGGTGGCAGAGTTTCTTCAGAAATGCTCTCCTTTCATATTTGCCGCTATCAGCTCTTCATTAATTCCCACTTGAAATTGCTGACTTTTTCAAGTTAGGGTCACGTGGATCTGTTTTTTTCATGGGTTTATCTTTTTGAACGAGCCAAGCCCAATTTGGATTTCTTTGAGGCCCAAGTCATTCTTGTGGTTTAATAGTTTCTGGGCTTCCTACGTTGGGCTTGAATGCACAGTCTTGGCATGACTTTGTTGGTGGCTGTTCAAAAATAGACGTGGCCTTTCTGATTTTGGACTGGACGCATCAAATTTAGGCCCAAAGAGAGAGATAGCCAGTGTAATAGGGTTCTAATTATTTATTTATTTTTTGACAAAAAGAAAAAAAATATTTATTTATTATTACTATAAAATACTATTAACCTTTACGTCAAGGTTTGCCCAAATATTTGCTAAATCAAGGTTTTAACTAAGGCAAGAAAAGGTTGAATTATTTCAATACTTCTTAATTTCATGCCCTTAGGATTATTGAGTATGGCAACTGCAAAGCATTCACGTATTAAGGGTAAATGTGGTAAATGAGCTTTTGTGTTTTCCAAATGACATCATGTGTAATAACTCGATCCTTAATTAAATTTTAATTATTAATTTATTATGGGAAAATAAAATTTTGCCCCTATAATATTTTAATAGAGAACAAGATGACTTTATGACTGGAAAGGAATTTGGACATCCCGCTTGAACCATTGCGTAGAGCTCGACGAAACAAGTCCGTAGACATGTAGTAAGCTCAAATTCGAGTCGTATAGAAGAAAATAAGATCAAAATATGATGAGGGGCAAAATTGTAATTTTAAAAAAGATTTTAAAATCAGACTTTCCTCTCTCTCTCTCTCTCTCTCTCTCTCTCCCCGCGATACCCGTCGTCACTCGCGCCATTGACGCCATTGACGTCTGCCCAGCCCCAAATCGGACCGGCTTACCCTGCCGCACCCTCCCCGCCTCACCCCGTCGTCACTCGCGCCAGACCCGCCAGAAAACAAGCTTGGAATCGCCCGATTTTGAAAGAAAATTCCCGGCCGTCGATCTCCGTCCTCCGGCCACCAAATCCGGCAATCAAGGTATGGATTTCCACCTATTTTTCATACTCTAGCTGATGGTTGGGTAGGAATTTATCAATTGTAGCGTAGGCAACTCGATTTTCGAGTTGAAGTTTGGCCGGTTTTGGATTCGCGATTCCGACCACTTCCACTTGTTTTTCAGGGGTAGGTCAAAGAACAAAAGTAACTCAAAATGAGGTTTTACACCTAGGATAGGAAGCTTGGCTGGCGGTTTGGAGTTTTTTCGGTCGTCGGAATTTGCTCAAGGCACCCATCGCTGCCAGCACTTGCGGCGCGCGTGGGCCAGCAATGGGCTGTCATTGTATCCTAAAATGATCTCATGGTTCTTACGAGCGCGTAGGTACTTTCGGGTTGCAATTCGGATAACGTTTGAACCCCGAATGGATCTCGCCTATTGTGTGATTTCTGGGTTTGATATGTTTGAATCGTTGGACCACAGTTAATTTCATATATGTTGATCTATATACTCCTAGGATCGTGTAGGATTTCGCGGATCATGAATCAGAGTTCCAGATATTCCGATTTAATATTTCAAGGTTTAATTAAATAATAACCATTCGATCGTGATTAATCCGACCGTTCGATTTCGAGACCAAACTCTCGGGACATATTTCCTAAATATAATGGAACCTCTAGGAACTCTCAGATTAATAATTGGAGGTCGTGAACCCCACGGGGTCCCGAGTTGACTTTTCGAGATTTTATCACTTTTGAGTCTCGGGTATCTTTTAGACCATCTGATACATGGGGAAAAGCTTATGTAGGCATAGAAATGATCATAAACATGATGCACACGCTTTTAGGAGCCGGGGGTCAGGTTTTTTTAATTAAATGTCTATATTGAGCAATTTTTATGAATAAAATATTCGTGATGGCTTAAATAGGTACTCGGGCACAGCGGACCCACAAGAGGGACCTTTGAAAGGTCCAGCTAGTTCGGATCAGCAGTGAGTGGACTTTTGGTTTTATGCAAATTAATTCTATTATTTGATCTTGAATAAGTATTTAATGAATGATATTTTCCTAGCATGATATTGTTGGTTTTAAATATTTTTATTTATTTGCTGCCAAGTTGAGAATCCTTAAAGGATAGGGAAAATAAAAATTTAGATAATTATCAGATGGAATGGCAGCAGGATTTAAAGATAATTAAGAATTTATTTTATGGTTTCAAACCTTATTTAGCGTTATACATATTTATTTAAAACCACCATGGGTACCCAAGTATAATAAATGTTGCCTTCGGATAAATTGGTTGCCTTCGATTATAATGATGTCTACGGACATCCTGGTTGCCTTCAGATAAGTCAACATGCTTGACTTTGCCCCACGAGTCTTAGGGATATTCGGACTGTGGGAGCGAGGAATGCGGATCAGGTTAACTAAATGTCTCCTGAATCCAGCGAGGTTGCAGCTCGGGTCGACTTTGTGTTACCGATACCTGAGAGGATGTGTCACCAACAGTGACATGAGGAATTGACGGTAATATGTGAGAATTGATGGTTAAATGACGGGTACACCTAGGTGGAAAGGATTTTATAATTTTAAAATGTTTTCAACAACGTCTCGATGCTTTAATGGAATGCATGCTTAGTAGTATGTATATATAAATGCCTATCTTGGAAATTCTTATACGAGTATATAAAGGAATATAATTGAGATTTCTAAATGTTTTTACGGAGGGGTTAGTATGTTCATAATACTATTTTTCGAAAACTTTATTTTGTCCACTCACATTTTTGAATGATTTGCGCCCCCAGGCAATAGATGTGCACTTGAGCGCCACCACAGGGCAGATTCCACCCTCTCTTGATGTAGGATTTCTTTTGTAAATAAATTGGCTCTTGTAAATGCTGAATTAGTTGCTCTGATGTATTGCCCAAGGATTTTAATTTAATTGTTTGAATGTAATCTAACGCATGCCTGACAGTTGGGATTTATATGCTTGTTGACAGGTGGGAATTTTGGGAAATGAAACAAATTACAGGGAAGACTCTGCGAATTTTCGGCAGAAGTCAAACTTGTAATAAAATTTGGATTTTTTTTAGCCAGAAGGGCAATTTAGTTATTGGTGCCCGGCACCCGCCAAGTGTCGGTCACGCATAGGGTTCAGCTGGGATTCCAAAGTGGAATTTGGGTCGGGTCCTGTCATCATGCACCATACTAGTTACTGTTAAGAGTATTGGCCCACGTTGAAAAGTTAAGAGACATATACGTGACAGTGTTTTATTACTACCCATTAATTTTTCATAAAAAAATTTATAGTTAGCGTTCCCTTGTATTGTGAATGTCAAATATGCATTTCTGTACAAAAGATAAATAGGAGATATACATAGACTAGCTAAGTATGATTTGGTTTGTGAGCGTTTTCTTGTTTAGTATGAGCTCCTTGCTTATTTTGTTGAGAATATATTTTTAGAGAATAATATTGATCGGGGTCAAGTTCATGTCTCTAATCATAGATTTTGTTTCAAATTAATAAACTTTCCTTCGTAATGTTGATTTTTATCTCAAAACAAGAGAAACACATGTAACTTGATAGTTATGGCACATACTTGTCATGGTAGTTAATTGATAATTTAGATAATGACTCTAATTAGCCACTAACAACACATCACTTCTCACTATCAGGGCCAGAATTACCATTTGCACCTCTACATTTTGGTACTTGTACAAGCTAGCACACAGTAAATAGCAATCATAATTTAGCACCCCCACCACCACTAACATCCAATACACATTCTCTAGCTTCCCATTATTTATATAGTCTGGCAGCCATCTTGTGGAGAAAAACTTCCTGGCACGGGATGCCAGCATCAGCCATCCACGTTAGTATTCCCTACCAATTAACTCTTGACAGCTGTCAAATACTTTTGAGACTTTAAAATTTTTCTTTCACGCCTGCACCATCGTCCCTATTCCCCTCTCCAACGCAAAGCCTTCTTTTCTCTCTTCTCTCCCTTTCTTTCTCTCTTCTAACCGATTCTCCCTTTCATCTCTCCCTATCTTCCTCTGAAACTCAAATCCCCTTTCTTTCTCTCTCTTTCTCAGCGAGTCTCCCTTTCATCTCTTCCTCTCTTCCCCTGGAACTCAAATCCCTTTTCTTTTCATCTCTTTCTCTATTCCCCTGGAACTCAAATCCCATTTCTCTGTCTCATCTCACTGACGCTCTCTCTTTCTCTTTTCGCGTCGTCAATATTGGAGCCAGACCTCAAATATTTATTTCGCTACATGTGTAATACTGTTTTCTTTGAAGAGGGTTAAAAAATTTCTTTCACTTCATTCTTAGAATTGCATTATGGGTTTCTGATAATTGGTTAAATTATTCTTTGAATTTCTTTTGTGATATATGGGTAAGTGATATCTTTCTCGAAAATTTGGTTATGGTTGTATATATCGGTGGTTTGCATTATTCTTGATAAAAATTGATATATTTTTAATTTGTATTGGAAATCAAAGGGAGAGATTCGACCAAGAAAAAAAGATAGGGAGTGATACTGATAAAGAGAGTTGGAAAAGATAAAGAAAAGAGAGATATGAAGGTGAGATATGAAAGAAAAGCAGGGGGTTTAAGTTCAAAAGGGAATACGGATGGAGCGCAGGCGTGAAAAAAAAAACATTTTGAGTGAGAGAGAGAGAGAGGGGTAATTTTAGTTGTAGGGAAGAGAGGTTGAGATGAAAGGGAAACTCGGTTAGAAGAGAGAGGGAGATATGAGAGAGAAGAAGATGAGTCTGAGTTGCAGAGGGAACAAGAACGATGGAGTAGGTGTGAAAAAAAAAAAAATTAGAAGTGTAAAAAGTATGCCAGCGAAGTTTTTCTCCATCTTGTGACCTTTTGAATCAAATTAATCACACTTGTGCCTAAATAAAACGAAATCCCAATGATCAACGCAGTCATGGCGGTCGATTTGCTTCGGAGTAACACCGGAAATTCTTGATGAGGATAATGAAATGCCTCTCCAATGCCTACCAAAATTAACTGTGGGAAAAGCCACAAGGCCAATATGGGGACAATTGCACCGAGCTGGTCTTGGAGGTGGTGGGTTTTAAGCCTTTTTGACTCCACTAGTGCTGAAACAACCACGTCGAGAACGTTTAACACGTGGCCTAATCCTATATGTTGGAGGGATTAGGAACTGACCAGTCAACTTCTGCCACGTGGGCCACAAGAACCTGTCCATAACGGTGAGAGAGATGGCAGTGGAGATGAAGACAATGACTAAAGTAGACCCTGTTGGGATGTTAAAATGAGGCCCAATCTGACGGTCCATGGTGAGAGCCTGCAAGATGGTTAAGCTGTATTGGACTGCTACTGGGGCACCTAAGAAAATAGTAGTTCACCATACTGGCAAACTTCTTGTGAGGGTCTTGAAATCTTCTGCTTGTTGCACTGTGCATAGTCTCCACGGTTTTCCAATTGAACCATCTGGTTTAATGTCTTCTTCAATTTTCTGTGCTGCACGGTTAAGAAACCTGCGTGTATATATATATATATATATATAAAATAAGGCATGTATCATTAGCCTTATATATATTCTGCTGGTCCAAAGGCTTTTCAAGCATATTAGAAGCTTGTAGCGAAAGCGAAAATTATAGTATAACAAAGGGCAAAAAGGAAAAAAAAAAAAAAGGCAAGGAAACGATCTTTTGTGAAGGTTTTTATCTTTTTGGCACAAAAACAAGGCCGAAGGAGAAAATTAGACTTTTTGATTGATGCATGAGGGGATTCGAATTTGTACCTCTTCTGGCATTAATAAGAGAAACATCACTGGATTAAAGACTAGAAAAATAATTTTCTTTTGATGACAGAGGGATGAATAGGGATCATATGCCCCCAAGAGATGACAACTAGGCAACAAAGTCTACACAAATAATGAGACTTTGTAAAGCATTATAGTTAAAGCATTTGGTGCGCTATGAGACTTTGTAAAGCATTAAAGTTGCTCCCTACACAATTGTGCGCCATGATGAACACGCTACCATTTTGACTGCACTATATCTAATATCTCTAGTGCTAGCTCCTCCACCTGACCAATCAATTTACATTGGTGATCATCAGGACCACCGCCTGTTGTCGCATGTCAACCATTAATTGGTGACCTATTTTTAAACCCTGACAAGATGATTTATTATTAAACACTGATCATAGATTACACTTAAATTTTTGTCCTTCATTAGGTACTAAAAATACCTATAGGATGACTTAAAACACTAAAAGAGTAAAGTTTCCGTTTTGAGTAGTCAAGAGTAATATAATAATATAAAAAAACACGCCAAAGGGATTGATACTATGTATCAATCTTGGAAGCGTGCAGAGTATAAAATAAAGGAACATGCAAAGAATTATTTTACGTGTAAAATCCCACCTATTGGGAAAATCCACGGGACTCCTTATGAGAGTAAATATTTTTGTCTCCAATCACAGCACACCACGTGGAAAAGAAGATTATCCCTTAAATTAATTAATTAAACCAATTTATTTGACTAATTAATTAATATGGATAATATCTTAATTATAAGATATTATCTTTATTTAATAAGATTATATTATTAATTTGGATATTATCCTAATAAGGGGATAAAGTCATCATCAAATTAGGAGATTTGGATCCGAATCAAATCCCTAATGGGCTCAATCTCTACAATTTGGGTAAAAATAAACTCCTCATAATAAGAGTTTATTCTCTAGAAACCCTAGACCTGAGGCTCCTATAAATAGATGACTTCATTTATCATTCAAGGTACTTCTAAACCTAGCTCCAAAATCCGAGAAAATACTCGAAGCTCTCTCCCTCTCCACTCTCCACTCTCCATATTTTCTCCACACGGCTACAGCCACCCGGCTCTCACCCTAGAGAAATCTTCGTACCCTTTTTAGCTATTGTTTCACCTAAATTCAATCGAACTAACTTATGCATCGAAGGTTCTTTGGCCAACACCCGCCTTTGGCCAACACCCCTGGGTGTGGTCTATTTACTCCGGTTTTTTTTAGAGAAAAAGAGGAAGAGAGAGAAGGAAGATCAAAGGGCGAAGGATCTAGAAGCGAATATTATCCCGCGAGATTATTTGCACAAACACTCCTCAGTCCAACACAAATCCACTATAGAACGATGATTACAAGAAGTACTCGCACACTTATCCTAGACACATTCTAGATAATGTTTTCCGACTTCTTCGTAACTCAACTTTTGTCATGAGATGATCTTTCGACACTACTTATGTTGAACGCAATATTGGTCATGATTACTTCAAGCACGCTGGAGTTCTTCCAACTCTCCTTATGTTGAATCTGATTCTGGTCACGATCTATTCAAGCTCACCGAAGAAAAACCACCATAACGGTCTTGGTGCCCTCAACCGTATGAGTCACCGAACATGCAAATGAATGCAATATGAATGATAAAAGTGTTTGATAAATCACCAAGTAAACATGGAACACTTAATGATTTATCTCAAATAAAAACGCAACTTTCTTAAACGTTTAAGCACACAAAATTATTGTTCGAAAGCTGTCTAAAAGAAAACCCAAAACTATTATAAACAAGTTGGATTATGATGGATGCCCACCATACATCCGTCCCTATTACTTCCTACCACTATGAGGTTATTATAAGTAAGTTGAATACCCACCATCTTTGCATTAAATCATTTCTCTACGATTGTGCTCACTATAATGTAATCCACCATTGTATTATATTGTAAAGTATGTTTTTCATTGCCTATAAATACAAGGCATTAATGAAGTGAAGGACATCAGTTCCTGCGAGTATCAACAACATTGATACCATTCTCTCTCAATTTCTTCTGAATCTTACTAGTTCCATATTACGTTCTCAGACAGAATTGCTCATCAACCAAAGTTCTTGGAAAAATTCAATCCTGGTACCTCTTCCCTTTAAAATTCTTATCAACTTTTCAATACATTTGTTTCACTAATGTTATTTTATGAAGTTTATGGCTAATGGTTTATTTGGACAAAGTTCTTCCAAAAGATTACGATAGGAAATTTCTATATTCAAAATTCTATCTAAACTTTTATTTGTTGAATCCTATATATGTACCTTTTTATTCTCAGTTTAGTGGAGTGGTTTTTAACCCCCATGTTTATTTTTAAATGACGGTTTTTATCCCCACATTTATTTACTTTTATTTAAAAGTATGGTGCGGAATTATCGCCCATATAGCAAGCAATTTACTTTATCGCTCATTTACTTTATTACTTTATCTCTCTAAATTTATATACTGTAATTTAAATATGAGTACTATTTTTACTAACCAAGTTTCATTTAGATGTAGCTATACATATATTAATTGAAACATGTGGAAGCTATGTCAACACATGAATATTCTCTATTATCTAACCTTTGTGCATAATATTTTTCTAATCCATTTTATATCTAACATTCGTGCATGACATTTATATATCATATACTTATTCCCTTTTTGAATATATGCATAAGTTTAATAGCTAAAGTTTATATATTATTTTTATGTAATGAAGTTTCCTTATAATACATAAACCCGAAGTTCATAGATCAACACACTTGGAACACAAAGTTCCAAACCAAAATGATAATTGTAATATCATAAATACTAAGAAGCGAATTTTGTTGAATGAAAACCTGAAGTTTAAATTCAAAATAATATTAGAACTAGAAGTTCTAAGTGATATGATAATCCAAAGAGCCAGAAGTCTTAAAATCTATTAAATTTTGATATATATATATATATAGCTTCAAATACATAATTTTGAGCATTTATATTATTAATTCATACTGTTATTTTATAGATACACAACAATGTCAAACCTTGCCAAGATCGATTTCATTGCACTAGATATGTCTGGAAAGAATTATCTAACGTGGGTTCTGGATGCTGAAATCCACTTGCAAGCGAATAACTTGGGAAATACCATCAGGGAAGGAAATCAAGCATCCCAGGATCGTGCAAAAGCAATGATTTTCCTTCGACGGCATCTTCATGAAGGATTAAAGACTGAATATCTTGGGGTAAAAGATCCAGCAATACTCTGGAAAAACTTGGAAGAAAGATATGACCACCAAAAAAGCATAATACTTCCAAAAGCTCGATATGATTGGATGCATTTGCGATTGCAGGATTTCAAATCTGTAAATGAATATAATTCAGCACTGTTTAAAATTGTATCTCAATTAACCTTGTGTGGAGACAGAATTACAGATGAAGACATGCTGGAAAAGACATTCACTACTTTTCATGCATCCAACATGCTCCTGCAGCAGCAATCCAGAGAAAGGGGGTTTAAGAAATATTCCCAACTGATTTCATGTCTTCTTGTTGCAGAACAAAACAATGAGCTTTTAATGAAAAATCATCAGTCTCATCCAACGGGATCAAAACCATTCCCTGAAGCAAATGCAAATGAAAATATGCAAACATTATGGCCTGAAGCAAATGAAAGCCGATATGGGCGTGGTCGTGGACGCGGCCGTGGACACGGCCGAGGACGAGGTCGTGCTCGTAATTATGACAATTACCGAAATCAAGTAAGTCATAAGAGAAACACATCACACCACCAGCAGTTGAATAATAATGATAGAAAAGGAAAAGGAAAAGTGATGTATAAATCCCAAAAGAAAGATGATGATGCTTGTTATAGATGTGGAGGGAAAGGACACTGGTCACGTACATGTCGTACACCAAAACATCTTGTTAATCTATATCAAGAATCAATCAAGGGAAAGGGAAAGGAAAAGGAAACAAACTACACATATTTCGATAACCTTTTTGATGATGACAACGAGCCGTTAGATATCACCCATTTAGAAGTTTCTGATTTCTTTACAGAAATAAATGGAAACACTGATCCCATAATCAATGAAGAAAATGCCAATGATGGTAGCAATAATGGCAATGATGGTGGTAATGATGGCCATGATGCCAATGATGACATGAATGATGAATGATTCAATGTTGAACTTTGCATTGTACTTTATGTTGTGTGTTTAAAATTCCGCATGTTGTGTTTAATACTTAAAATAAAGGGCTTGTTGTATGCTGAGTATTTCAATTTCTGCATTTTTGTGTAATGTTTTTAATTCAATAAGATGGACCCATGATCTAATTATCTTTATCATCTTATATAGAAATATGAAAAATTTCAATGCTTTGAGCTATTCCAAAAGATGTGATGGAGATGTATGTCTAGTAGACAGTGCAACAACGCATACGATTCTTCCAAGATAAGAAATATTTCACGCACTTAAAAATAGCTAAAGCCAATGTAAATACCATTTCGGGTACTTCCAAGTTAATTGAAGGCTCCGAGGAGAGCCACAATAATACTCCCTGGGGGAACAAATATTTATATAGAAAGTGCTTTGTATTCAGTCAAATCCAGAAGAAATCTACTGAGTTTTAAAGATCTTCGTCTTAATGGATTTCATATTGAAACCATGAATAAGGGGAACAAAGAATATCTTTACATCACTTATATTAACTCATGCCAGAAGCATGTAGTGGAAAAACTTCCAGCTTTCTCATCAGGATTATATTATACTACCATAAGTGCAGTAGAATCAAATTATATAAACCAGAAGTTTAATAACCAGAAACTATTCATGCTCTGGCATGATAGACTTGGTCATCCAGGGACAACAATGATGAGTCGGATAATTGGAAATACATTTGGTCACCCATTGAAGGACCAGAAGATTCTTCCACAGAGTGATTGCCCATGTGTGGCTTGTTCACAAGGAAAGTTGGTTATTAAACCATCAATGGTAAAAGTTGTTGGTGAATCTCCCATGTTTTTACATCGGATTCAAGGAGATATTTGTGGACCTATTCACCCACCATGTGGACCTTTTCGTTATTTTATGGTATTAATAGATGCATCTTCCAAATGGTCACATGTTTGCTTACTTTCTACAAGGTCTAATGCTTTTGCAAAACTACTTGCTCAAATAATTAAATTAAGGGCACATTTTCCTGATTATCCTATCAAAACTATTCGTCTTGATAATGCTGGTGAATTTACATCTCAAGCCTTTGATGATTATTGCATGTCAATTGGTATTAATGTTGAACACCCTGTTGCACACACTCATACTCAAAATGGTTTAGCAGAAAATTTTATCAAACGCCTTCAAATGATTGCTAGACCCCTAATTTTTAGATCACAATTACCCACTTCAATCTGGGAACATGCTATATTACATGCTGCATCTTTAGTTCGCATTCTTCCAAGCTCTATTCATCAATACTCTCCATTGCAACTTGTTTTTGGACAACAACCTAACATTTCTCATTTAAAGATTTTTGGTTGTGCTGTTTATGTCCCAATTTCTCCACCACAACGAACTAAAATGGGTCACCAACGACGTCTTGGCATTTACATTGGATTTGATTCTCCATCCATCATTAGATATCTTGAACCCTCAACGGGTGACATGTTCTTGGCACGATTTGCAGACTGCCACTTTAATGAGACAGTTTCCCGCCGTTAGGGGGAGGAAAACTACCGATTCCAGAAGAACGGCGTGAAATTACATGGAATGTACCATCACTATCTCATCTTGATTCACATACAAATAAAAGTGAACATGAAGTTCAAAGGATCATTCATTTGCAAAACATTGCAAATCAATTACCGGACGCATTTACTGATACAAAGAAAGTGATAAAGTCTTATATACCGGCCGTAAATACTCCCGCAAGGATTGATATCCCTGAAGGACAACATGATAATACATCAAAGGCACGCCTGAAGCGTGGGCGTCCTGTGGGTGCTAAAGATAAAAATCCCCGAAAGAAAAAGACACTAGTGCATATTCCAAAGAACAGAAAACCATAAAACAAATGAGTGCTCCCGAAGAGACAATAACTGATCAGTTTAAAGTTGATAAAAACACAGCCCCTGTAGCGGCATATGCACCCGAAGATATACATGATGAGATTAGTTTAAATTACATGAGTCCAGGAGAAAGCTGGAATAGAAAGGAAGTGATTATAGATAATATATTTGCCTACAAAGTTGCAATAGATATTGCAAAAGACAATGAGGATCCTGAACCAAAAACGGTTGAAGAATGTCGACATAGAAAAGATTGGCCAAAATGGAAAGATGCTATACAAGCAGAGTTAGATTCATTGGAAAACCGTAAAGTATTTTGGACCAGGAGTCCGAACACCTGAAGGCATAAAACCTGTTGGACACAAATGGGTGTTTGTACGAAAACAAAATGAGAAAAATGAGATTGTAAGATACAAAGCACGTCTAGTAGCACAAGGTTTCTCATAGAAACCCGGATTGATTATAATGAAACATATTCCCCCGTGATAGACGCAATTACATTGCGCTACTTGATTAGCCTGGTTGTCACAGGAAAGCTTGATATGCGACTTATGGATGTTGTTACATCATATTTATACGGATCACTGATACCTGATATTTATATGACAATCCCCGAAGGTTTTAAAAATCCTGTAACAAATAATCCAAAGCAATGTGGTTTGTATTCGATCAAATTACAACGAACTTGTATGGACTAAAGCAATTCAGGGAGAATGTGGTACAACCACCTTAGCGAATACCTCTTACAAGAAGGGTATATAAACAATCCTATTTGTCCGTGTGTCTTTATCAAAAGAACGGAAAATGGATTTACTATTATTGCAGTTTATGTGGATGATTTAAATCTTGTAGGGAACCCTGAAGAGCTTACAAAAACTGCTGCATATCTAACAAAAGAATTTGAGATGAAAAATCTTGGGAAGACTAAATTTTGCCTTGGCTTGCAAATAGAGCATTTGTCAAATGGAATATTTATCCATCAATCAACATATACATAAAAATTGTTGAAATGATTCTACATGGAAAAGGCTCATCCATTGAGTAGCCCTATGGTTGTTCGATCACTTGATGTAAAGAAAGATGTTTTTCGCCCAAGAGAAGATAATGAAGAGCTACTTGGTCCAGAGGTACCATACCTTAGTGCAATTGGAGCTTTAATGTATCTAGCAAATTGTACACGACCTGATATTGCTTTCTCAGGAAATCTGTTAGCAAGACATAGCTCTGCACCAACAAAAAGGCACTGGAAGGGTATCAAACATATATTGAGATACCTTCGTGGAACAGCCGACATGGGTTTATATTATTCGGAGAAATCAAAATCACAAATAGTCGGTTATGCAGATGCTGGTTATCTTTCTGATCCACATCAAGGCAAATCTCAAACTGGTTATGTATTCACTTGTGGTGGTGCTGCCATATCATGGAGATCCATAAAGCAGACTCTAGTCGCCACTTCTTCAAACCATTCCGAAATATTAGCACTACATGAAGCAAGTCGTGAATGCATATGGCTGAGGAATATGACTCAACATATACTAGAAACGTGTGGATTGTCTTCAAATAAAAATACTCCAACAATAATATATGAAGACAACGCAGCTTGTATTACACAAATCAAGAATGGTTACATCAAGGGTGACAGAACCAAGCACATTTCACCAAAGTTCTTCCACACCCATGAGCTTCAGAAAAGTGGTGAAATACATATCCAACAAATACAATCAAGCGACAACTTTGCAGATTTGTTCACTAAAGCCTTACCAACTACAAGGTTCAGAAAGATGGTTCACGATATTGGAATGCGTAAACTCGCAAATCTTTTGCCAGCATCAGGGGGAGCGTGTGAGTCATAAAGATATCCACACACTGTACTCTTTTTCCTTCGTCTAGGTTTTTATCCCACTGGGTTTTTCCTGACAAGGTTTTAATGAGGCAGTGTCACACGCTCGTCTGTGTTATATGGAACATAACACAAAATTATATGTAACACATGATTATGTACTCTTTTTCCCTTCGACCAGTTTTTATCCCACTGGGTTTTTCTGGCAAGGTTTTTAATGAGGCATATTTCATGCATGGTGGACATCCAAGGGGGAGTATTATAAACAAGTTGGATTATGATGGATGCCCACCATACATCCGTCCCTATTACTTCCTACCACTATGAGGTTATTATAAGTAAGTTGAATACCCACCATCTTTGCATTAAATCCTTTCTCTACGATTGTGCTCACTATAATGTAATCCACCATTGTATTATATTGTAAAGTATGTTTTTCATTGCCTATAAATACAAGGCATTAATGAAGTGAAGGACATCAGTTCCTACGAGTATCAACAACATTGATACCATTCTCTCTCAATTTCTTCTGAATCTTACTAGTTCCATATTAAAAACCTTGTTTTTATAGAAGTTTTCTTCACAGGAAGGAACTTATATTTTAAACCAAATCTCCACTCTTCAAGGCTTGGCAAAAATCACAATAGAATATTCCCTATTCTAAATGCAAATCACGTGTAAACCAAGCAATCATGAAAGATGCTCAAGAAAGAAGATTTTGACCAATCACAATATCAAAGGAATCCTTCTAGGTCAACTATTAATAGCATCTTGACTCTTGATATTATGATATAATTGACACGTAGATTTCTAAGCAACCAAAACAAGGTAGAAAATCAAGGGAACGTTAAAACATGAAAGTAGGCATATCAAATTGATTTGGGTCAAAACTTTCCCTAAAAGAAAAAGTCCTAAATGAATTCTAACTGATCTAGAATTAAGGAAGATCATGAATTAAAATCATATCAGACATTAAAAAACGTTCATAGTATGAATGCATGAAAAATGACATGTCACAATTCTAGAATTTGGGGATTGCTGAGCTGTTTCAATCCTGAAGTTTCTGGAAATCAGAGACAGCAATTTTGCTTCAACCTTACAGCTAATTAACACTTCCAAACCAATACTAAGTTCTAGGAAATGCCAACACAATTTCATACTAATAGGTACATTATTAACTTAGATGCATTATTCTACCTAAATGGCTCAGTGAACCAAAAAACATCAACATCTTATAAAAAAGAAATCTAAATGGCTTAGATGCTAGACGATCACTGGATCTCAAAAATTTAAACTGTTACGAAATTAGTCAATAACAATAAGGCATACGAGAGAAGGAAATATCAAAGCGCACAAAAAGCAATTGCTTCTTCATAATTCACAGCTTCATGTTGGACTCACCAAGCACCATCAGAACTTCTTTTCATGGTTTGTTGGGGAGGCATAGTATTTTTTTCCCTTTCTTTTCGTCTTTCTCCTATCCAGTAAACAGTCCAATCATAATGGCTTCCTCTACCTCCTCTGAATATGCCTTGCATCCAACTCTTTTTCCGTTGCCTCTTTTCCGACTCTCAAACTGGATCGCACCAACTATACTCTCTGGTTGGCTCAAATTACTCCCCTTCTAAAGAGTCGTGGTCTTATGTGCTTTGTCAATGGGACAACCACATGCCCTCCTCCTATTCTCACAAAAAAAAGTCAATCCTGCCTATGATGACCGGATTCGCCAGGATCAGCTCATCCTTAGTTGGATTAATGGTTCTCTTTCCACCTCTCTGTTCTTGGACCGGTTGCACGCTATATTACTTCTCGTGACACCTGGCTTTCCCTTGAGGAACGATTTGTTTCTCAAACTCTGTATCGCATTATTCAGCTTCGTGGCGAGCTTTTCCGCGCTACTCGCGGTGATTCCTCAATTTCTGAATTCTTGGACAAGATTAATGGTATTTCTGATTCTCTTTCCACCTCTATCAAGGAGTACTTTTCCTTTTGAAATAATACATTTGGATGTTTGGTCTTCTTCTACTTTATCTCTTCAAGGATTTAAATATTATGTGCTTTTTGTGGATGAATTTACTCGATATACCTAGTTGTTTCCTATGAAAAAAAAAACATGAAGTTTGTCTCCTCTTTATTAAGTTTCATGCCTATGTTTGTAACCAATTTTCAGTCTCTATCAAAGTCTTTCAAACGGATGGTGGGGGTGAATTTGTCAATTAGACTTTAACCACTTTTTTGGAGCACCACGGCATCCATCATCGTCTTTCTTGTCCTCACCATCCCGAACAAAATGGATTGGCCTAGCGTAAACATCGTCATCTCATTGATACTACTCTTACCCTTCTTGCTCATGCTTCTATGCCTACTACTAAATGGGTGGATGCGCTTAACACTGCTTTATATTTAATTAATTATTTACCGACAAAAGTTCTTGGTTTTATTTCTCCCTTTGAAAAGTTATTCCATTATCCTCCATCCTATGCTTCTCTTTGTATTTTTGGATCCGCTTGTTACCCATACCTTCGTCCCTATAATAATAATAAACTTAATTTGAGATTTTCTATTTAAACCTCACACTTCTCTTAGTTCACCCCATATTCTAAGTTCACCCCAACTTTTAATTTAAATTTTCACAATTTCTAAGTAAACCCCACTATCTTCCCAAACTACCCTTAAATACACCCAAAGCTGAAAAATAAGAAATAAAAGAGATTTTCTATTTAAACCCCACAAGATACCTTTAGAGGAGAAAATACGTTCTGAGCATGAGAAATAATAAGTATTAAATTAATGTTTTGATAATATTTCAGAGTCTTATTCATTGTCTGTTTTCAAGTGCATAAACATACAATTTAACTCTTAAGTCCGCAAGCTTAGCCCATTCATGTTTACATATGTTCAATAAAAGATGGGTTTTCTCACCAGATAGAAAGGGTATGCAAAGATGGGGTATGGCACTCTGAATCTGAATTTTCTTGTACTTTCATGCAAACTTGAATAAACTTTCTCAGTCAGCTACCAAAGATAGCAAAACACAGACATGTTAACCACTAATTAAAACATCCGAACTAGTACTTACTAATTAAAACATCTGTGGCTGATTCTCCTGTAGAAATCACACACGTCAACAACATTTTCAAAAGACAATCTAAAGATATTTAATAATATGAGCCCTTCAAGTTTCAAACTGATATAAATTGTTGTTGCTTCCTATTCTTCCTTGAGTTTTGCAGTGCATTGGTTCGTTGTGGCAGCATTCTTATTCGTGCATGTATTAATCTTTTATACTCAAAGTAATTTGTTTTCTGAATCTAAATTGAAAAATTATTTCAAGGGCTAATGATGATTGACGTAGCTCATACATATGATTTATAACTGAATGAAAGATGGTACCTTCTCAAGAGTATAGAAAAAGTGCCTAAATTTACTGTTATACTGGTTTCATTGTTTAATCACTATCACACAATACATTCATCATGCGTTATTTGAGTTCAAAGAACATAATTTATCTTTGAAAGGAATGAATTTCAGTTCAAAGAACATACAATTGTCAATGCGATCTCAATATGAACTATACCAATATACATCTAATAGTAAGGAATCAAAATACATCAAGATGTACATCAAATGAATCAGTAAGCTCTTTCCAATTGTCAATGCGATCTCGATATGGACTATACCAATCAAATGCTTTGAGGTTGGAAATATCAAGCCAACGATTGATAACAGGTGGCATAGGATGGTGTGGTTGCAAGTGTAGCTGTCAAAATAAAATAAAGTTATCAAATGTATAGTTAAAACAACAAACAAATTTCACAAGGCAAAAACTGGCAGCTATAAATAGAAAAAATTTATTATTATACCTGCACAAAGTGTTTTTCAACCAATCCGATGGAAATTTCCCGACGTTGATATTCAGGCAAAGGATGACTTTCCATTGGTAGAAACATAAGAGATATGGCATTTGAAAAATGCATAAAGACCACATTGTAACAATTTGCAATAAGGTAACCCATTTTTGGTATGAGCATCCATCTATCTTCTAAAGGGTAATCATCAAAATAATCCAAGCGATACTCAACCTCACGCTTACTTTCAACACTCTGAAAGATAAATTCATAAAGAAATTCATTATTTTTCAGCTCATTCAGTAACTCCCTCCTTACTTTACGCCAAGAATTCTCCCCGTAACCTAGCAACCCAGCAATGGCTCTAAAGCCACAATTGCCATCAGATTTTACATCTTTGGCCCCCATAATAAATGGCCTTATAGCAGCTGGAAGTTTGTCATTATATTGTTGTGTCAAGTCTTCGGGATTGACAATTTGTTGCTTATGCACCTGAATAAAAACAAAGTATAAGTTGATCTTTTGACATTTTGATGCGTTAATCAAAATAATATAAGTACCTACCGGTAGTTTTGGTGGCCGCTTCTTAGGCAGTGTAGTTTCAATCTTTACAATTGCGAGTGCTGATGATTGAGAATCATGGTTCACCTACAAAGTAAAGAAACATAAGGAGCAACAAGTATAATTGTAACATAAAAGTAATATGAAGTACTTACTGTTAATGGGGGTGCTTGTTTCTTTCGCTTTTTTGGTGGAGGTTTCGTATGAGACTACACCGTCGGACAATGTTCGAGAATTCCTATTACAATCAGATTCGGCAAGCTCAAAGGCTGAAGGCAATCTACGAGTAGACTTGTCAAAATTACTCGGACGCCCTTTTGTCTTGATCTTCACTTGTGGTTCTCTAAGTGTTGAAGATTTTGGATCCATAATCTCTTGTAATTTCATACCAATATGTCTCTTAGTGTCAGAATCATTACTTTTAAACCAGTTGACAAATACGTCAATCCTTGCATCTTCAGGAGAATCTAAGTTATCATTAATTTGTGCGGTAGGAAACATATCTAATTTCCTCCAGTGAGGATGAACACAATGAAGAGGAATGGGTCGGAATACTGGACTTAGCTCAGCCATCTCATGAGCACATGGTAACCCGTGGCTACGTCTAATAACACAGCCGCATGCAATGGGATCAGCCCCGACATATTGTATTCTCTTTGACTCACACAAAATTTCCTCTAAGGCAACAATAGACACATACCCTATCAAGTCTTTAAGTAGGCTCACCTTATTGAATTCATGCTGGATAAATGATTGACTCTTCTCAAATGAAGCCTTTATCTCAGTGTGTTGCAATACTAACATGGCATGAATCTTGGCCCACGATGTTTCGAAGTTGCATTGACTTGTGCCAAGTTGTCGCTTTAGTTGTGAATGTGCACTTTCTGCCCTATTTATAAACATTAAAACAAGAGATTTAGTATAAGCTACGAATAATCAAAGAAATATATAGATGATATGAATTATTATTAAATAGTCGACGTACCTATTCGATGTGGTGTTGCCAAAATGCATGCAAGTGTCTGTCCATACAACCACAAACCTATCCTTATACTCTTTCAACCAATTGACCTTCACATAATCAAGCGCCTTACTATACTTTCCTTCAAATATCCTATCCATCTCAAGTAGATTTCTTTCATAATCAACCTCAGTCTTTGCTAAGACCAACGTATTCCATAACACTATAAATTGTTCCCATTTTTCACCTTTCTTAAGTATGCCCTTGCAAGCCTTCACCACACACCTGTTGATATGCCATCTACATAATTAATGTTGGACACTAGGGAACACATTGCGAATGGCATTCATAAGTGCCATTTCCCTATCAGTGACAATCACACTTGGAAGACAATTTGTATTCATGATGCTTTTCAATCTATTCAAAGCCCACATATAGTTGTCTTCCTTTTCAGAAGAAATATAAGCAAATGCAGCTGAGAATGTTAGTTTCGTCGATGTTACCCCCACAATTTGTAGTAATGGGTATCGAAACCTGTTTGTCTTATATGTGCAATCCATTACTAGTACATGAGGAAATGCGTGCAATAAATTTACACTATCAGGGTGAGCCCAAAAAAGATCGCTCACACAATTGGTGTCATCAGTCCTATGCCAATTAATATATTTGTGATCAGATAGTCTACATAGCAATAGTTGCATCTCAGATCTACTAGCTTTCTCAACCACTCTGCTTTTGTGTCTAGCATGGTAGATTGTCTTCATTGTTGTTACATTTTTGACATCTCGTCGTTTAATAGTGTATAATATATCTTATGGCCTCACCAAGCTTTTAGACATATCCATCAGCAAGTTGTTTTCTTCCTTGCTTAACCGTCCTGCATATGAATGTCCTTCAAGATACTCAGCAGAATGATGGTTATGAACTCCACATACAACCTCAACTTTCCACTCATCTCCATGACCAATATTTAACCCCTTCAACTGAAACGGGCAACCACACTTCTTTGTACCAGTGCTTTTAGAGCGCTTTTTTTTTTCGGTGATCAATACTTACATCTACTTTAGAATTCATTGGTTGTTCATCATCTAAATCTACATTAGGCTTCTTAATATAATGCCCACCTCTCTCACAACCTAAAGTAACCCTAGCCCTCCTCGTTATAATTTTTCCAGCTCCATCAGACCTTTTAATGACAACTACTATGCCACACTTTCGTCCTTGCACACGACTCCAATTAAGCAATGCTTCTCGACTATTAAATATCTATATAAAAGCATATATGGCAGTTGTAAAAGATTATCAACCACTCAGAAGTTACAACATCATAATAATAGTTTATTTACCTCATCAGTTGTGAATTGTGTAGTTGTGTCCAAAACACTTTCTGTCCTGGTATCATGGCTTGGAGTAAAAGTAATTTGTTCTGGCTGCTAAAAAAAAAAAGCAGCTGCATCAATACCAAAAGTGTGCTCAGACATGTAGCATGAATGTGTGAATAATCTCAGAATACCATATGAGTGAGATGAGCCAAGAACCTTTTAATTATTCAACTAAACTGTATGGAATTGTTTGGGATTGTTTCACAATGGAAGAAGGTATGGAATTATAGAACACATCATCAGCTCACACTCAAATAAATGACTTGGTACATTGTGTATGGAAAAGGGCAAAAACACATTATAAAAGCCCTACTTTGAGTGTGGTAGAAACTGATGGTGGGATTGGTTTGAGCCACAATAGCTCAGGCAATAATAATTTTTTGTGCAGAGATCATACTAATATTCATGAGTGAAAAAGGTGAGTTCATCATCTTGATCAACTGGAATATGCAAACATCACAAACTTCACAAAATAGAATTTGGTCTATGATTTGACTTTCTGGTGTTGAAGTTGAACAAATACTTGTCTATTCCATGGTCAATGATAATTTTGACATTCGAGATGGGCTCATAATTACAAGAATTAAAGCCCTATATTTGCCCTTCTTAGAAAGCTCACAGAATACAAAACAGAGAGTTGGTGCTTTTCAACTTGTTATGACGAACATGTGTAGAAACGGAAACAAGATAGAGGGCCAGTTACTTGCACACACATTCCAGGGATTGGTTTGAGCCACAAAGAGGAAACAACTTTGAATTGAATTTGCATGATGAGAAATAAGCAAAATATAAAGGTGTTGAGAACCTTTGCCCAGCGTACACTATGAAGAAACTCAAATACTTTACCTTCATGATCTTCCTGTGTTGAAGAGTGGTGGGGTGTGTGTGATCGGTGCATAATTACATATCATTTTGTACCCTTTTAATTTATGATTTGGTTATGTTTTTGAGTTAAACTTGTGCTTGTAATAAGTTTTGTGTTTGTTTCAGTGTAATAAGTTTGAGACTCACTAATTGCATTTTGGAGACAAGTTAGCTCAAAACGGTGTCTCCAGATCAGTCAACTTCACGGATTGGACTGTACTTGCTCAAGAAGAACCAGATAATGAGCCATGCATCATTAGAAAGATACGGAAGTCTATTTTCTGTAGAAAATAGACTTCAATTAAAGATACGGAAGTCTATTTTCTGTAGAATTAATTCATTTTCTGTAGAATTTTGTTGATTGTGGGAAATTCTTCTCAAACATCTCTCTACTTTCTTCTCTAAAAGTCTCCATGTCTCAAACACTTCTCAAACACATTTCTCTTCCCTTCCAAAAATCATCCAAGTTCTCAAACGCTCTCTTCCAAATTCTCAAAGTTCTCAAACACTTTCCCTTCCAAAATCCTCAAGCTTTCCAAACACTTCTCTACTCTCTTCCACATTTCCCTTCTCTTCCAAAATTCTCCAAATCTCTCAAACACTTTCCTTCCTTCCTCAAATGCTCTCTTTAATGTTCTCTAAGTTGTAATTTATTTTTCTTGTAATGTACATTCTTTCTTCTTGTTTTGTTTCTTTTGTTTTCATTTTTGTTTTGTATAGGAAAATTGAATTGGATTATTCAATCACCAATCCCTGTGGAATCGACCTCGCACTTACATACACTAAACTACCAACGGTTCGTGCACTTGCGAGTATCACAAGTTGATGATGTAGCTGAATCCATTTTGGTGCAGCTGAATCTACGCAACAAGTTTTTGCGCCGTTGCCGGGGATTGGTAACATTGTTTGATTCTATTTGGTTTTCCTACTTTTTATGATTTTTATTTTTTGTATATAACTAAACAGTTTCATGTTTTAAAGTTAATGACGTTAATTGACAAATTGTGTTTGTAGTCCAACGGACAAGGACAATTGCCTGACAAGCAAGAGAACTGGGTTTGAGTCCCAGCTTACACAACACAAAAAAAAAAAAAAAAAGGTTCAAGTAGCATGTCGATTATTTCTTGTTTATGGTTTCATTCACTTGTTCTTAATTAAATATCTTGTTCAAGTTTACATAAACACCATATGACTCTTGGACTGATTAGTGAATGAATGGGTAGATATTGAAGACAAACACCATGTTTAAATTCTACTTGGTTCTTTATTGTTCTTCTTGTTCTTAATGGGTTCGGAATTTGTGTTTAGACTAAACACCATAGCTAAATGCTTTTTCTGAATACTTGATTAAAACCACACACCATATGGATAATCATATTTGAGAAAGAACGAACTCCATAAGCTAGTTTGATTTACTTTGTTGCTTGTTACTTTGAAGCATGGAAGTGTTGATTTTTCCTTTTCCTTTTTTTAGTTTTTATTTATTTATTTCCTAATCCTTTTAATTCTGTTTCAAGTTTTTGTGTGCTTGTTTTAGCAACTTATGACAGCTTCATAAAAATGGAGAGAGATGACAACCTCAATCATAAGAATGGGAAGTGTGGAGCAGTGAGAGAAGTCGCGACCTCCAAGTGCATCCATGCTCGACCTAATCGCTTCAAGGGGGAGCATTTCAATCCTTTCTCTTTACTTGTTATTATTTTAAACTTCTGTTTCTTTTTTATAAAAAATTAAAATTAAAAATTAAAAAAATTAAAAGAAATTAAAAAAGATTTTTCATATGAGCTGACTTATGGTAACTCCAGTAAGCACTTCCGTCAATACAGTGTCTAGGAGTTCTTTAGGCGACACCTTCGGTGTCTAAGAAGTTTGGGTTTTAAGCGGGACCATTGTGACCCCTCCAACCTTCCCGGATCCCCCTGGCTGTGTTTTTCTGAGGCCCTTAACTGGTCATCCGTGAGTTGCTTGTATATTCGTGTGTTTTTAAATTAAGTTTTTTTTTTATTTTCTTTGTTTTCTTTTCTATTGAGTCATTGTTTTTTATTTTCTTTATTTTCTTTTCTATTGAGTATTTGTTTTTGTTTTGTTTTTGTTTTGTTAAGTTAGTTTATGTATTTATTTACGTGGTTTGGTTAGTTAGTTTATTTATGAGTGTTAAAACACATTTCTATTTCACTTCAAACTTTGCATAAAATAAAATAAAAAACATAAACATAAACATTAAAAAAAAAAAAAAAAGCAAAAACAAAAACAACAACTTTTTCTTCATCATCATCATCATCATCTTCTTCTTCTTCATCATCATCATCATCATGGCTTGCCTCTATTATCTCGCACTTGTAGAATCTGCAGCAACTCTACATGATCATCATTTTTCTCTCCAGTGCTTCCACGTGCTGATTGGCAAGGTGAGCCGCTTCTGGAGGTCTGCCACCATAGCTTTCAAGGAAGCTACTTCCTCGCTCAGCGAGACACACTCCCGCGTTCTCGCCAACAATCGCATGCCCAAATTGGTAGCCGAGACCGCATGGAGCACAGTTAAATTGTGGGACTCCTCCACTGCAGCCTTGTTTGGACCTCTGTGCCACATGCAGATGATCTACCGATGTGAGTTTACTGCCAATCATGCTGCCCAGGAGCACTGCTCTGTTCGGCACTGCCTCAGAAAAATTCGGTATTGCCTCAGCAAAGTTTGAGGCCGTACCGTGATGATATGTGGAGTTTGGGAAGACAGGGATTTGGAGGAGCCCTTCTGGGCATTTGGTGGTGCAAGGGATAGCTCAAGGTTGAGATCATGAAGGTGAGTGCATGATGATGCCATTTGTTTTGCTTCTGAATTTTTTGATGTTTTTCCTTGAGTTTGCAGGAAGAAATGTTGGGTATCATCCGCTTGCAGAGGTGTGGTTTAAATAGGCATATGCTGATGAGAGAGAGCCAACACATTTCGGATTTCCCGGGCATGCTCGAACCTAATCGCTTCAAGGGGGAGCACCTTTACTTTCACTTTACTTTTCTTTTTTTTTTTTTTTTTTTTCGTGTTTTTCTGTTGTTTTATGTTTTTGCCCGTTACTTTCATTTTCTAGTGCTTTGTGTTTTTGCCTTTCCCTTTCGGCTATCATCTTTGTTTTATTTTAGTTAGGGAACTGTGCTTTCTTTTCCGTTTGTCGTCTTCGTTTGATTTAAGCTCGGCAAGTGTGTTTTCTTTTTCTTTTTCTATTTTAGTTGGGAAGTGTCTTTTCTCTTTTTTTTTCTTTTCTTTTCTGCAACCTTCCTCTTTTATTTCCGAAACAAAATAACGAAAATATAAAAACAACAACATAAAATAAAAACATCAATAATGCAGTAGAAGTCATTTTTTCTCGGTGCTTGGTGTCTCGACCATTGGAGCTTTGAGTTTGGCCCTCTGGCTGTCCTCTTCCGGGGCTTCACGTGCAGTCTCTTGGGGCTCACCACTTGAGCCCCCAAAGATCGCAATCTTAGCTTGAGCATAACTACTCTCGCGATCTGCTTGCTTGCGTTTACCCGGTCGGTCTAGGTCCTCCAGCTGCTTTCTCATGTCACGAGAATACAACTCTACTATCTTTGTTAGGTTTTTATTCTCGTCCCGCAATACTTCTAGCTGGTGTCGATTCACCTCCACTATCCTTGCCCTCTCCCGTTTCAAGCTTCTTATAGCACTCTTGACACTCTTCAACCATACTTCGCTCCGCCGCTCACTGACCTTTCAGAATCTCTACCTCATGGGACTTCGCAGTAGGCGATGACCCAAACTTGCAACACATGCTATACTCTCACGCTCAGTGCCAGGGGCATCACTCGTGACCCGGTTGTCATCTCTTGTCCCGAACACACGTATATCTTTACGAGTTACTAAATTTCTGCCAACTCCAATGGCAACATCGTTGTCCAAGAGTATTGAGTCATTGACAGTCACAGGCCCCCTTGCGGAGGCAAAGTAGGGTACCCATACTGGTGCCACTGGTTGGCCCCATGTCTAGTCGGTGGAGCTAGGTTGAGATCCAACGAAAATGGGTAGGAAGAGGCCATTTGATTTCTCACTTTTTTTCTTTTTCTTGCTTCTTTTCTCTTTTGTGTGTTTTCTTTTCTTTTTCCTTCTTATAGACATAGTCTTTGACAAACCCTAGCCATTGCAGCGTCTAACCATTTTCTGAATCTCCAGCGTTCCTCGAGTCCCACAACCTTCTCACTTTCCAACCGTACCCAACTCATTTGTCACAACTTGCTTTGTCTGAATGGACGCGTTCAGTAAAGTCATCACGACTTTGTATGGCCCCGTAATTTCTGCTTGTGGAGTCTGCGGCACCTCTATGCGTTGACATGTGTCTTGCCCTGTCTGCTGGTCCCTTACACTGAACCAAGACATCATAACCCATGTATAAAAATAAAAAAAAATTTGCTTGTTTTTTTTTAATTTTGAGTCCTGTTTTGTTTTGTTTTGTTTTTTAGTCACTTTCCGAACACATATGATGAGATTGTGATAAATGTTGCATGACTTAAATGAAAATTGGATTTCAAATTTTTTTTTAAAAGTAAAAATATGAATTTAAAAAATAAATAAATAAAATTGGCATTGTTCTAACATGATATGTTTGAAACCTCCTTTGCACTTGCCATTTGTTTCATAATTTTCCAATTAAAGGATTTGCATGATCTAAAGAATTGTATGAAGCATAAATTAGACTTATATAACCAACCATATAAAGTGAGCTTTTGAGCCTTGTACTTCATTTCTTGAGTGTTATATACACATACTCTTAATTTCTTGTCATCTAAGTTGTTGTTTGATCTCATTATTCATTGATTTGGTTGAACACTTAAAAGTCATTCATTCTTATGCAATTTGATTTCATGACATTTAAGAAATGATATTAAGGCCATCTTTGGATCGTTTGTGCCTTTCAAGCTAACCTTATGCATGCTTAAGCATGATTTTCCATTGTTAACCATTTTGAGCCTACATGTAAACCTTTTCTTTCATTTAACCAATTATATTTCCTCACCTTAGCCTGAAAAACAAATATTTACCTTTCTAAGGAACTCATGAGCTTTAATTGGGATGTGTTTTTCATGCTAAGTTTGGGAAGAGGTGTTACATTTTGAAAAAAAAATAAAAAAAATTCACACAATTGGTGAAAGAAAAGAGAAAAGTGGTAGTTGATTGAAAATTCATTTTTGGGCCTTCAAAATAATTTGGTGTTTGTTCAATTAAAGGAAAGGAGTGAATCATTGTAATGAAGGTATAAGGAGTTTTGATCATGTAAAAGAAAAAAATCTAATCGTGATGATTCGAAGTCTTGTAAACAATTATTTTATGCTCTTACATTGCGAGTTCCTTGGACTTTGTATTATCCATATCTTTCATTTCTTACTCACCTTACACCCTTGGCCCCATTACAACCTATACTAAAGACCTAAATTGATCTTAAATGTCATGTGGTTGAATTGCATTCATTTTTCTACTTTTAAGTGTTTGACATTCTTCTTGAGATCATATTAATGCAAGTTCTTCATCTTTCTATTTCGAGTTAAGTCTTTACGGTTTAACTCTAATCTCATGTTTATAACTGAGTGTTGCATTATAACCCTCTTCCGAGTGATTCATTTGTGAGACGACAACTTTGGTGAGATTTGAAGTTGAACTTGTGCTTTATATGATTTTTGAAATTGTGTGAAAACTAAGATTGGGGAATTTGTTGCATTTGGCAATCACACTACTGCACTTTGAGTATATTATGTTTTGAACTTTGCCGCCTTGTAAATAATGTCTAAATTGAGTTTTTATTGTTAAAACTTTTGAGTCATGTGCATGAGTCATTTCTCTTCAGAAATGTTCGGGAAGATTGTTTTGAGTTTTACTTTTGTTTTGTTTTTATTTTTGTTTTTATTTTTGCTTTTATGTTTGTTTTTGTTATTTTGCTTAAAGGACTAACAACTCCTAATAGGTTTTCTAACTACTTTGTTTTGTAGAAGTTAGAAAAACGTTTGTAGGTATCGTATCTGTTAAACCCTCAGGAGACGCAACTCCTCCTACTAGGGATGCCTAGAGGTTTAAAGGCTTGTTGCATACGCTAAATACAATTGAGTTACCTACGAAAGTGGTCTAGTTAACTTCTTATTTATTTTTTAACTTTGTTTTCCTTTTGTTTGCTTGAGGACTAGCAAAATCTAGGTTTGGGGGTATTTGATCGGTGCATAATTACATATCATTTTGTACCCTTTTAACTTATGATTTGGTTATGTTTTTGAGTTAAACTTGTGCTTGTAATAAGTTTTGTGTTTGTTTCAGTGTAATAAGTTTGAGACTCACTAATTGCATTTTGGAGACAAGTTAGCTCAAAACGGTGTCTGCAGATCAGTCAACTTCACGGATTGGACTGTACTTGCTCAAGAAGAACCAGATAATGAGCCATACATCATTACAAAGATACGGAAGTCTATTTTCTGTAGAATTTTACGGTTCATGATTCCGAGTCTTCTAGAGAAAGTTATACATGTTTTGGCAACTTAAGGTCAAATTCGGCAGCATCTGCGTTACTGGGCCAAAAATCACATTTGAAGGCCTTCCCGATTTTTCCTTGAGTTGGGCTGCATATTCTTGGAAAGATAAGACAAAGAGCTTAAAGATCCATATTTTTCCAGAATTTTCAGATTGGAGCCACAAGCCCAAAACGAGCCCACAAGCTGGCTGCAATGCATTGTCATGCATGACATATGCATGATGTAGTGTTGTTGATTGTGGGAAAGTTTGATGAAGCATATTCAATACCTATTTTTGAGTGGAATTTTGCAGCAGCCAAATGAAATAATTGAAGTTGAAGTGGATGATGCAACACTAAGCTTAATGACAAGAAGAATTGTTTTCAAATGCAATAGTGTGTTAGGTGAATTAAGTGTTGTAAGTTGGTGAAGTGAGTGTAGTTAGTGAACTCTATTGTATAATTCAGATTTTCACTTCCCCTAGGCCTATAAATAGGGAAGTTCTCTAAGCTTGTAATCACACCCCAAGGGGGGGAGCTCTCAAACACTTCTCTAGAGCTCCCTTCCCTTCTCTCCCTCAAATTCTCTTAGTTTCCCTTTGTAGTTCTCAATTGTTGTAATAAGATCATTCTACTTTTCCTATCTCTTCTTCTAAATTCTTCAAACACTCTCTTCTCCAAACACTTCCCAAACACTTCTCCCATTTCCTTCATCAAATTCTCTAAAGCTTTCAAACACATGTTCTTCCAAAATCCACAAAGTTCTCAAACATCTCTCTACTTTCTTCTCTAAAAGTCTCCGTGTCTCAAACACTTCTCAAACACATTTCTCTTCCCTTCCAAAAATCATCCAAGTTCTCAAACGCCCTCTTCCAAATTCTCAAAGTTCTCAAACACTTTCTCTTCCAAAATCCTCAAGCTTTCCAAACACTTCTCTACTCTCTTCCACATTTCCCTTCTCTTCCAAAATTCTCCAAATCTCTCAAACACTTTCCTTCCTTCCTCAAATGCTCTCTTTAATGTTCTCTAAGTTGTAATTTATTTTTCTTGTAATGTACATTCTTTCTTCTTGTTTTGTTTCTTTTGTTTTCATTTTTGTTTTGTGTAGGAAAATTGAATTGGATTATTCAATCACCAATCCCTGTGGAATCGACCTCGCACTTACATACGCTAAACTACCAACGGTTTGTGCACTTGCGAGTATCACAAGTTGATGATGCAGCTGAATCCATTTTGGTGTAGCTGAATCTACGCAACAGTGTGGGGTGTGTGTATAGATGTATTAGGGTTAAGTATTAAGTTTCATGACCTTTTTTGTCTTTTTACACAATAATAAAACTTACAACTTAATTATTTAGGTATTGGGGTGAACTAAGAGAAATTCGGGGTTTAAATAGAAAATCTCCTTAATTTTCGGTCTAGACAATGTGGTTTTCTTGGTTATTCCTTAAATTATAATGGTTATCATTGTCTGGATAGAACCACAGGTTGTGTTTATTTATCTCGCCGTGTAATTTTTGATAAGCCTCATTTTCCTTTCCATGTTTCAGCTGCTGCTCCAACTCCCCGATTGTCTTTCGTGTATTCCTCTCCACTCATTTTCACTGACTTGTCTTTCGGCGCCTCCCCTCCTTCAAGCACCCCTTCTCCTCACGCTTCCAGCACCTTGTCTGCCAACACCTCTCTTTCGCATGGTTCCAGCACCACTCCTTCGCATGATTCCAACACCACTCCTACACTTTCCAGCGTCTCCTGCTTCAACCTCTTTGTCCCTTCCAGGCCCTCCTATGAGTCCACCACATTCTCAACGCCCCACCACTCCCACTGTCTAGCCCACTCATTCTCCTGTTGCACCTCCATTCTTACGTGCTTATCAAGGAGATCATCCCGTAGTGTTCTTCGGTTTCCTTCTCCTCCTCCAGCTATCACTCATCTCCGTGCTCCTTCCAAACCGACGTATCCAGTTGCTCCACCACACAATACTTATTCAATGACCACTCGGAGTAAGGCGGGCATTTGTAAACCGAATCCCAAACTGATTTCACATGTTGCTCATGCTACTGATGTTGTTAAACGTAGTTCTTTTTCTCAGGCTAACAAGCAGGTTGAATGGCAGCATGCCATGAATGAAGAGTTCAATGCCCTTCAGAAGGCTGGGACATGGGCTCTTGTTCCCCCTTCTCCATCTATGAATATTCTTCCAAACAAATGGGTCTTTCGCATAAAACGGCGTTCCGATGGGTCTATTGAGCGGTCCAAAGCTTGCTTAGTGGCCAATGGTTTTCATCAACATGAGGGACTTGACTATGTGGAGACCTTTAGTTCTATTGTCAAACATACCACCATTCGTTTTATTTTTTCTCTTGTTGTCAGCCTCGCTTGGCCTATTCAGCAACTGGATGTTCAAAATGCCTTTTTGCATGGGTATCTTTATGAAGATGTGTACATGAAGCAACCTAGAGGTTTTGTTGATCTCTAACTTCCTAATTATGTGTGTAAGTTTGCGACATTCCCTTATGGCCTTAAGCAGGCACCCGTGCATGGTTTTCTTGTTTTTCATCGTACTTGGAGGAGCTTGGATTTATCGCTTCTGCTGTTGACACATCTCTTTTTGTTCTACATCATGGCCATACGATTATTTATTTGTTGATTTACGTTGATGACATCCTGGTTATTGGCAATAATTCCTCCTTTATCGCCAAGCTTTTCTCTGATCTTGGCTGCCTTTTTTCAAAGGACTTAGGTCCTTTGAATTATTTTTTGGGCATTGAGGCAATCCGTTCTACAGATGGCTCTTTCTTTACTTTGGATTTATTGAAGGCGCACTGATATGTTTCACTCCAAGCCCATGCCTACTCCTGTTTCTAGTGGTCGCCGCTTGAGTTTAACTGATGGAGATCGTTACTCAATCCGTCTTAATATCGAAGTATTGTTGGTGCTCTTCAATACCTCACTATTACTCGTCCTGACATCTCTTTTGCTGTTAGTCAAGTTTGTCAGTTTCTCCATAGCCCTACAATTGTTCATTTGGTGGCTGTCAAGCGCATACTCCTTTATTTAAAGCTCACCTATACTCATGGCCTTCTTTATTGCCCTGGTCCTTTAAAGCTTCAAGCTTTTTGTGATGTTGAATATGTGGGCGACCTTGATACACGCATCTCTATTGGTGGTTATTGCATTTATTTGGGCACTAATCTTATTGCTTGGAGTTCTAAGAAGCAACGAGCTGTTTCCGATCAAGCACTAGAGGCCGAGTATCGTCAACTCGCTTACACTGTTGCTACTATTTCGTGGCTTCGTTCATTGTTTCGTGATCTTCGTCTCCCTCTTTTCCGTCTGCTGATCTGGTGTGACAATATGAGTGCCCTCTCAATGGCTGCCCTCCCCGTTTTTCATACTCATACTCGCCATGTTGAGGTCGATTATCAATATATTTGGGAAAAGGTCACTTGACAAGAGCTTGATGTGAGTTATGTCTGCTCCTTTGATCAGCTTGCCTGACTTATTTACTAAGGGTCTGTCCCGCTGCTGCTCGATTTTTCTCATTTCCAAGCTTTCAATTTAGTCCCCATCGTTCAGCTTGCGAGGGTGTGATAGAAGTGAATCTACAAAAGTTTGGGGGTGCCAACAATAGTTTCCTTTTTTTAATTTATAAACACTAAATGGTTATCTTTAGTTTAATACCTTAAACTCTCACCCATAAAACATGTTAGCACTCGTGTTTTCAAGTAGCATTGAAAACATGCATTACAGGTGAAAATTCAGGATAATGATAGAATTATATATATATATATAGCTTTCTTTATTAGATGAAAGATTGGGCTGAGTAGTAGGACCACATAGGAGGATAGATGTCAATGATAAAGTTAAGAAACACATGGTGGGTCTAAGCCCAATTAAGAACCCTATTGTCTTGTCCCACCTAAATTTGGTTGATTTCAAATTGTGGGTTAGGTTTCATACTTTGATTTGATGCTACAATTTAGGGCTCTCTAAAGGTAGTTGGGTTCTCAGTTAGGTAACACGGTGAATCTTAAATAAACATTAAGGAATTTGTGGCAGCGAATGAGTGAGACACCCTAACTGGTGATGTTCCAGTGGGCCCACCAGTGGCCCAAATTTTGTCTACAACTTAGTAGTGATGGATGGATGGGTGAGATTTCACTTTTCAAAAGGGCCCCACAGCCAACCCCCAATATGTTTTTCTTTTTCTACCTTGTAAGGGCACTTTTATCCATTTGACATAACAAAGGACAAGAGCAAGGCAAGAGTTGTTACTATTCACATGAATAGTGGCAATCCTTGCATAAGGCTTGTAGTGTTTCAACTTTGAACCCATTGCTAGGGTGGGCGCGCTCCGTTCTGTTCGGTTTGCAGCTCACAGAACCGGAACCGGTACTGTTCATCCGGTCCAGTCCGATTTTTGAAAAAAACAAAAGAAAAACCGGATCAAGCCGAACTGGTAATTTCCGTTCGGTTTTTCCCTTTAACCCTTTCTCTAGCAAATCACATACGCAGTAGACAATAAGAAAAAAAAACATAAATTTGGTTAAACAATTCTTACTTTTCTGCTAAAAATATTCGATTTTCCTTCATATTCTCAGATGGCCAACATAAAAATAACCATAAACAATCTAATACCAGAAATCATAAACACACCAGATCTAATGAAACTCACCAAAAAAAAAAATACTACACCAGATCTAATGAAACCACACAAAAAAAAAGAATACAACACCAGATTTCTCCTTGCATGAGACTTTGATGCTTGAATCTAGTCCTAGGATCTTCGTTACCAGCATATGAAGAAGGCTCCATAACAAGAACTCCTTTCATCCTCTTCATCAGATCACAGAGAGAGAGAGAGTGAGAGAGTGAAGTTGCAGAGAAGAAAATAAAAGGGTAGAGAGAGTGAAGTTGCAGAGAAAAAGAAGAAAAAAGAAGAGAAGAAAAGGGAACGGAAGAAAGGAAATAAAAGGAAAAGATGGGGAGAGAGAGAGAGAGAGAGAAGTCGGAGAGAAGAAGAAAAAAGAAGATAAGAAAAGGGAACGGAAGAAAGGAAATAAAAGGAAAAGAGGGGGAGAGAGAGAGAGAGAAGTCGGAGAGAAAGAAGAGAAGAAATAAAAAAAGAAAAGGGAGAGGATGAAAAGAAAAAGAAACGGGAAGAAAAAGAGAGAAGGAGGAATGAAGAAAAGGAGAAGGGGGAGAGAGATCAGAGAATGACAAAAAGAAAAAGAAGAGGAAAAGTAAGAGAGGGAATAAAGAATAGAGGAAAGAAAAGAAAAGGGGAAGTGGAATCAAAGTATGATGCTGGTAACGAAGAAAAAGAAAGTTTGGGAAGAGAGAGGCGCTTTGGGAAGAGAAAAGAAAGGGAAAAAAGTAGAGAGAGTTTAAGTGGGAAAAAAATATAAGATATTTTAAAATAAATAAATAATTAATTAATATAATCGGTCCGATTCAGTTCGGGCCGGTTCTGGAATATGTAAAATTCGGAACCGGAATTGGTTCAAACCGGTCCCGGTCCCATTCTGGTGTTAATTTGTTGACTTTTTTAGTCAACCGGTTTCTTTTCCGGTTTTTTCTATTCGGTTCGATCCGATCTTCCAGTTTTCCGGTTCAAATGCCCACCCCTACCCATTGCCATGATAACCCAAGGGCAACCATTATTCACATGAGATATGATGAGAGGAATTTGTACAAAGTTTTGGTGTGAGAAGTGAAGAATATGACCAAGTATTTATTAAATTTTTTTTGAAATTATGAGTTTTTTTTTTATTGCTGACGTTAGCAAACCCAAGCAACAGCCCAAGTTGTTCTTGCCTTTAGGCTTATCCAGGCTTGTGGAGCCCACAAGCTGCCCCGACTGCATTTGCGCATTGGAACCTCTACCTGGGGCATGGGCTCTCTCCTACCCGGGCCACAACCAACCGCTGGAAGTGCTCTAAATGCTAATAATAATAGTGTCTTGTAGTTACTTCTTGTTGTGACCTCTTTTAAGGAGACAGAACTTTCAAAAGCATGACTAATTATAGAGGGTGCTTAGCAAACAATACTGTTCAGGAATAGTTTGGCCACTTGTCATTCTTAAATTTGTTGCCAAACAGACTGGATTTTGTGATCAACACGTGTCAGCAATCTGGATATCAACGCCCATCCAAAACAGTACAATTTGTTATATATATTTTTTAGAACCTTTAATATTAAGAGGGGTGATCCACAAACTACACGGATACAACTCCAACTTATGACCTTTTCTGAAGGGATCATTTGCCCCAAACTAGTGGGTCCTCTGCAAACTGTACAACTTTTGATTGCCCAAAAATAGCACAATGTAGTAGAGACATGGATGGTTAGTGTTTGCAAGGTTTTATTTTATGGGGGCCTCTCCAGCCCACTTCTAGATGGCAGGCGCAAGCAACACAGATTTCAAAGAGAAATATTGGACACTGAGCACAGTGGCCTAACGCAACCAAAAGCAATTGCTTCTTCATAATTCAAAGCTTCATGTTGGACTCACCAAGCACCGTCAGAACTTCTTTTCATGGTTTGTTGGGGAGGCATGGTAGGATCCAAAGTTGTCATTTAAATTAACTACTTCAACAAGAAATAAAAAAGAAAGCATCTACAAATCAAATGGAAATGGGAAATGGATGAATACTGATTCGATATTATATACGAGCTGCCAACTAGGCTGCCCAAATACCAAAAAAGTCACCCGTTATATGCTTGGGAAATATGACAGCATCCCAGCAACGAACTGCTTCATTTTAACATGAAGCAGATATCAATATTTCCTGTTTTCTAAAATAATCATCAACATAATCTGCCAGGGACGAAAACAAATAACAGATCACTGGGTGGGAAACACAGCAACTTCTACAGATCAAACCCACATCATGCCCTCCTTTACACCCAAAAAAAGAAAGAAAACAGACACTGACATATAAACAATTCTATTCAAAATAGTAGCTTCAAGCTTTTCTTCCTCTCTTCTTTTTCAGAAAATTCAAAAAAGAAAAGAAAACCATCATTAACATTACCATCCCACCTAATATAGCACACACCCCACACTCAGAATATTATTGCACGAAATAATTTTTAATTCCAATCACTTCTCTGTTTTAAACTTTGCAAACACAATACAAATAGAAATGTAGAAGGAAAAAAAAAGGGTGTAAATTCATTAATATCCATTTTGCCATGTTAAACAGTTAGCGCAGTATAAAACTCCCCAAAAGGGTCAGATTTTATCCATTTAGTTGTGAGAGCAGCAATCAAATGCCAGTACAGCAGGGAGTAGAAGGTTGAGAGTGAAGGAAAGCAAAGTAATCGTTGGCGAAAACAACAACAGTGGAGTTAGAGTGAAGACAAGGCATACCTCTTCATCTCCTGCTGGTGCAATAAGAAGAAGAAGCAGTAGCTATATTCCGCATCATCATCTTCAGCATCTCTCGAATAAGAAAATGTGCAAAACTAGCCTTTATTTAAACACACTAAAATTCTAAACGAACTTCATTCAAACACGCTTTTTGTCATCTTCTACTTGTTGGAGTGTGCACAGAACAGCCTCCTCCATGGCTTTGGAATTGAACCATCAGCCTTTGGGTCCCTTCTAATTATTTAGGCTTAATTACACCAATAACTTGGAAATTTTGGTCAAATCCCACTTTCTCAAACTCAAAATGACCCAGTTTCAACCATTGACCGAAGTTTAATGACGCCGCAACTCCATCCAAAAGTTTGTTAACTTTGATGATGTGGCAGGAGTGTTTTTGTAATTTCAAACACATGAATCCATCAATTGAGTGGGTGATGTGGCAAGTGGAGTCCACCTTCACACAAGAAATTTTAAAATCAATTAAAAAAAAGAAATTTAAAATAAATAATAATAAAAACTATCAGCCCTGAGCCACCCCCTTCCCGACCCCAATCCCTAACCCCAACTGCCAAGATTCATCTCAACTCAGAGCCCCAAGCCATCCCTCCTCTCTCTATTTATGCAAATTCAAAAATCAACAAATTGCAAATAAATAAATAAATAAATTCAAACACTATCTACAGTGGTAATAGGGTTTGGGATGACGATGATGTGGAAGAGCGAGAGAAAGAGTAAGAGAGAGAGATAGTCAGTGTAATGGGGTTCTAATTATTTATTTATTTTTTGACAAAAAAAAGTATTTATTTATTATTACTATAAAATACTATTAACCTTTACGTCAAGATTTGCCCAAATATTTGCATACGTCAAGGTTTTAACTAAGGCAAGAAAAGGTTTACTTCTTTCGATACTTCTTAATTTCATGCCCTTATTAGGATCATTGAGTATGGCGACTGCATCTTTTGCATTCATGTATTAAGGGTAAATGTGGTAAAGGAGCTTTTGTGTTTTCTAAATGACATCATGCACCATACTAGTTACTGTTAAGAGTGTTGTCCCATGTTGAAAAGTTAAGAGACATATACATGACAGCGTTTTATTACTGCCCATTAATTTTTCAAAAAAAAAAATTGTATAGTTAGCGTTCCCTTGTATTGTGAATGTCAAATATTCAATTATGTAAAAAAGATAAATAGGAGATGTACACAGACTAGCGAAGAATGATTTGGCTTGTGAGTGTTTTCTTGTTTATTATGAGCTTCTCGCTTATTTTATTCAGAACATATTTTTAGAGAATATTATTGGTCGGGGTCAAGTTCATGTCTCTAATCATAGATTTGGTTTCAAATTAACAAACTTTCCTTTGTACCGTTGGTTTTATCTCAAAACAAGAGAAATACATGTAACTTGATGGTAATACTTGGCACATACTTGTCATGGTAGTTAATTGATAACTTAGATAATGACTCTAATTAGCCACTAACAACACATCACTTCTTACTATAAGTGCCAAAATTACCATCTACACCCTCTACATTTTGATACTTGTACAAGCTAGCAGACACTAAATAGTAACCAAAATTTAGCACCCCCACCACAACTAACATCCAATACACATTCTCTAGCTTCCCATTATTTATATTGTCTGGCAACCATCTTGTGACCTTTTGAATCAAATTAATCACACCTATGCCTAAATAAAACGAAATCCCAATGATCAACGCAGTCATGGAGGTCAATGTGCTTCGGAGTGACATTGGAAATTCTTGATAAAACAATGAAACTTGTCCTGGTGGTTGGTGACTCAATCTTACAAATTGTGAGATCTTTTACACCTAATCACCCTGATTTTACTCGCCATATCCTGACTTCAATCACTTCCTCTATTCTCTTGTGCATTAAATGCTCTTACGTGGATCATGGGCCCTCCGCTGGAGTCAGAGGCGTTACTTCATTAAATGAAGCGTGGGACCTTGATGCCACGTGGCGACGCCACTTGACTTCCCTATCTTGGCCGTGTATCTGAGGAGTTATCACTCCCTTCGTCCTCGGCCGAGATCACCGAGGTCGTGATGGCTTTGCCTTCACAGCTCACCTTTGTCTATACGAAAGAAAGCGAACAAACGACTTGCCACGTTCGGCTTATGGGTAGGCGCTAAGGCCGAGAGGAAGTTCCTTCGGTCAGCTTCATCGGCCGAGATTTATTATGTACAAACACCTCAAAGACCCGACCCAATTTCAAGTAGAATTGACGAACCAAAAACTTTCTAGGTTTTTCAAAAGAGGAAATCGTTCGTTTGAGGGCTTTAACAGTTGAATTGATCTTCGAGCAAAGGTATAAACTTACTCCCCTTGATGTGCTTGATCTGTTGCTATGAATATTGGCCGGCCGTTTGGATTTTTCCGATCGTCGGAAAATTACTCTAGACACCCGCCAATAGTGGCGGCGCATCAGCTGGATGTCAAGGTTGGTTTTGGTCCTAAAATGATCCCTACGTTGTCTCAAGCACTACAGTTTGCTCGGATTTTAATTTGGTTACTGTTTTGACTGTTGATCGGATATCGTATATTCGGCGTTTTCTGAGTTTGATATATTCGGACCATTGGATCAACTTCATTTTCAAATATGTCGATCTAGGCACCTCTACGATCATGTAGGAATTCGCGGATTGATAATCGGAGCCCTGGATATTCCGATTCAATAATTCAAAGTTTAGGTAAACGTAACCGTCCGAATCGCGAGCAATCCAACCGTTCAATTAATTGGAGGTCGTGGACCCCCACGGGGACCGAAATGACCAATATGGGAATTTAATCGCTTATTTAACCTCGAGTCTTTTCAAACTATTCCACTTGTCAAACTGTTGAAAATGGGCCTAGGAACTTTTTTAAGTTACGTACATGCACTTTTGAGGTCAAGGGTCAGGGTTTTGATTTAATATTTGTGGTTGAACTATTTTATTAATTAAATATTTTAATTGCTTAAATAGTTACTCAGGCTTCATTAAAATTCGCAGGAATGACCCTCGATGGGTCAGGCTAGCTCAGACGTACAATGAGTGGACTTTTGTTTCATAAATGAATTTTATGCAGTAAAAAATTTATTATTTTTCTTGAATAAATTATTTATGGTGTTTGCTTTCCAAGAAATTAGTTTGACTTCAAATATTTTTATTAAGTTTTATTTACATTTAAATGTGAATGGCTTGGAAGGTAGAAAAAGGAAAGGATAACATGATTTAAGGATTTAATGAGAAATAATATTATAATTTTCCAAGAAATGCTTATGTTTTTAAACCACCATAGGTACCCAATTGTTGCCTTCGGATTTAATGATGTCCACGGATATCCTAGTTGCCTTCGGTTGAGTCAGCGGGCGTTCGCAGTTGCCCCACGAGTCTTAGGGATATCCGGACCGTGAGGAGCGAGGAATGCGGCTCAAGTTGACTAAGTGTCCCCTGAATTTTGCGAGGAATGCAGCTCAGGTTGTCTAAGTGTCTCCTGAGTCTTACGAGGAATGCGGCTCGGGTTGACTTTGTGTTTCTGAGGCCTGCGAGGATGTGTCGCTTATGTGACACTTGGAATTGACGATATAATGTGGGAAATAAATATAAAATTATGGAATTGACGGATATATGATGGGTACACCTAGGTGGAAAAGAATTATTTCTTTATAATGCTTTCGAATGGTTTTGATGATTTGTTTGAA
The DNA here is from genome assembly GCA_018703695.1 of Prunus fruticosa. Classification (NCBI taxonomy): domain Eukaryota; kingdom Viridiplantae; phylum Streptophyta; class Magnoliopsida; order Rosales; family Rosaceae; genus Prunus; species Prunus fruticosa. Next base: position 8,890,675 of record CM031922.1, read on the forward strand.
TGCATGATCTATATGTATATAGATATGCATGCTTGGATTTTTGTACGAATATAGAACATTGATAATATCATTGAATTTTCTAAATGTTTTAACAGTGAGGTTAGTATGTTGCTATTGTATTTTCCAAAACTTTCTTTTGTCCACTCACATTTTTTAATGTTTTGCTCCCCAAGCAGTAGTCGTGTACCAGAGCACCACCACCGAGCGATCATCACCACCATTCATCGTTTCTCTCTATGTAGGATTTCTATTGTAATCGAAATATTCCTGTAAATTAAATTGATTAGTATTGCTATGAAATTGCCATAGGATTTCTGTAATCAATCTTATTGGAAGTATGGAATCCATAACCAATACCATTACTGGTCGTATCGCGTTGTGTTCGATCTTTAAGAGTAGCCCACCAGTCGGGGTAGCCATGCAATTTAAAACAAGTCTCACGAGTGTGTCTCGGATCACCACAATATGCGCAATCTCGTCCATGTGTTGAGGTCGTTAGTCGGTAAGTCACAATCTGTGCAGCGGAATATGTATAGGATATAGGTTTAGTAGGAATTCGGATCGGGATCTAGCCTGCGTGGGCCGGAGTCGGAGTTAAAGTCGGGATCTGGGTTTGAATCATAGACAAATTCGGGTTGAGGTCATCATCGAAGTTGGGGTCGGAGTCGGGGTCTGGATCGTCGTCGGAGTCAAGGTTGGGGTCGAGGTCGTCAAAATAGGATCCTGATTCAGGATAAGGTTCGAGGTCATCAAAATAAGATCTTGATTAGGATCGGATTCGGGTCAAAGTCTGCATCTGGAGAAGCTGAGCCATCTGGGCACTCAACTCGACTATGGTTGGTTGAGAAGGAGAGAATGAGTCGGTGGTGCTACCTGCATGAGGGTTGAAAAAATCATCAATCCCATAGCGGCGGTAGGGGTTTGAAACTAGAGTCACCAATTCCAAGATCGCCGCTCTGATACCATGCTAAAATATGAGAACTATAAGAGAATATTTGTTTGTGGGAATTTTCTATGTATTCTTCTCCTTGTAGGAGGTCATATTTATAATACAACGAAACCTGAATGGGCAAGTAAATAATAAATTCATATTTCTATTTACAGTAGGAAATCAAGAATTAAAGTAAATCAAATATAATTACAATAGGAATCCTTGGTGTGTAAGGAAAGAAAGTCAATAGTCCATAAGTTACGCCAACACAAATATGTCATAATTTTTGGTGTAAACAATACTTGATCAAGATTATGATCAAGTCTAGCAATAAACGTACATGTTCTTCAGAAACACGCTTCTTCAATTTGGCGAAGTCTAATGGATTCTCCAAGTCATTCGGATGACGGAAGTCAAGCTCCATGAAGGTGGAATTGAGTTCCGATGAAATAGATGGTCAATGATCGGCCATCTTGACGTATCTAGAAAGATTTCTTCATCAACTTATAGACATGGGAAGCATCAGAAGCATCATGATAAGTTTTCTTGACAGTATGCCAACATCTTTAGTAGTCTCACAATGAATAAAATTCATCATGAGGGCAGTGTCATAGAATTGATGAGCCATGACTTCACTAGTGCATTTTCTGTCATCCACTTCTCGAATTTAAGATCTGAATCCTTTGGTGCAATGTTAGTCCCAGAGATGTAGCCATATTTTTCACGGGCAGCAATATGCATCTCGAGAACTTTGGACCAGAGACGGTAATTTGTGCCATTGAGCTTTACCCCAATTAAGGAAGGGGTTATCTGGCTGTAAATTCATCACTTGGGCAAATGCTTCAGCACCAAGAGAATCTGAAGTTTCTAGTTTTTCACCCATAACAGCAGCGAAAATTTGTGTTTATGATAGAGAGAAAAAAAAAAAATCTGATGTAGAAGTTCAGTCTAGCTGCAAGCCTGCAACTACAGAGCATACTCAGAGATTTCAATAAAAAAAAATGATAAAGAGAACACTGTGGTCAGTATACCCTTAGTGAAAATGATAGAGATATGTAGTAACACAAAAATAGGAAGGAATAAGAAAGTAAAAGAGCAAATCAGGTATGCTCTGATACCAAGTAGAAAATAAGATGCAGAAATTTTCTGATGCTTATATTCATCTCCATGGGAGGTATTTATAGCTACACAAAGTATAACATAATGATGCTAACACAACTGTACACTTAACATAATGATGGCAGATTTCCACCACTAACATATTATACTAAAATCTAGCTGTACGACTAACATACAATTGTACTCCACATTCTAACACTATTATATTTTATAAAAAGTATGTGAGAGAGTGGAGATGATATTTTATTATAAAAAGTTAGTGAAACTCAATATACCTCGTCACTTTGAAGTAGGCAAACCTCAACTCTTGTCTCTTCCCTTGGAGATGCTCTTATAGCTTATACTATCTTGAGTATTCAAAAAATTATATTTATTGATTTATTAATAGTATAAAATACTATTAACATTTAAGGGAAAAAAAAACTTTAAAATGAAATGTAGATATAACAAATGAAGAAAAAGAAAAAGAAAAAGAAAACATCTCTCCTTCCCCCTCCTAACCCCTCCCCAATCTCATCCTCTCCTCCCTCCTACATAGCCCACCCTTGTGATGAAACTCAAAAATAATGTCATAAAATGTTACCATTAATATCTAAATAAAAACAAGACAAGCATCCAAATAAAAACAGGACAAGTACATTTACTTTTAAATCTTCGACATTCTTTGTATAAATTGACGAGTGGTTATTATCTGCATAGGAGAAATAAAAAGAAATAAAAAAGAAGATATTGTGTAACAATAATTCATGTGTATTTGCTTGATCTTAATTAGCAAACATAAACATCAAACTATCTTTTACTCCCTTACTAACATTTTGATGCTTGTACAACAATCTACCACCCAGTACACATCACATTGTCAAGCCTCCCTTAGTTTTATATCATCCTGTAACCCTGCCAACAAGACCGATTAGAGCCGTTTCACGTGGAAAGCAATGTCCATTGTCATTGCAACCATTGCAGCCGCAGTGCCTCGAAGCTGACGCCGGAAATTATTGATAGCACAACTGAAGTTACCTAGGAAAATGGAAGGCTGCACCAACGCCAGCTAAAGGAAATAACCACACAGCCAACATTGGCACCATATAATGGAATTATGGAACTGTGAGCTGTTTTCAGACGCTTTGACTCCCCACAATTGCTAAAACAAAACGGGAGCTTCTATAACGAGGGGTTATTGTGAGGAGTTACAATGAGAGGATTCGAGTCCAACAGTCCAATAATAACTTTGAATCAAACGACTATTAAGGAATCCCTCGTTATAACCCCTCACGATAACCCCTTATTCTACCTCCTTGGAAACAACCATGCTTATGATATTGCAGATTCATGGGATATAGGAAGCGATCAATTATTGGGAGAGAGATTCAAGTGGATAGTAGTTGAACTCGAAGAGTAGCAAAGAGCCAGCTGGGATGTTGAAATATGACACGATGCGACGGTCCAAAAGGGGCCCACAGCCAACCCCAATGCTTTCTTTACAATCTTAACCTTCCAATTGCTCAACAATAATATATAGACTTGTTTGTAGAGGGAGACTTGTGACCTCTTTTAAGGGACAAAAAACCTTCCTTATACCAGAGATAGCACTGTTTTAGAGCTCAAAAGTATATAGATCGGAAGTTGAAGCCAAACAGAAATGGGTGAATACCTAATCAATATTATATACGAATTGTCTACTACGCTGCCCACATACGAAAAGTCTCCAATTATATGCTTGGAAAATATGACAGCATCCAAGCAACTAACAGCTTCATTTTAACATCAAGCAGATATCCATTTATTTATTTTATTTCTACAATAATGATCCAACATAGTCCGAAAGGCACGAAAATAAATAACAAATCCCTCGTACCACAGCAGCTTCTACAGATTAAAACCCACATCATGCCCTCCTTTACACAAAAACAATAGCAGACACTGATAGATGAACAATTCTCTTCAAAATAATCGCTTCTAGCCTTTTCTTCCTCTTCTTTTTTTAGAAAATACAAAACATTACCATCCCACCTAGTTACACCACACACCCCACACAGAATATAATTGCACGAAATACTTTTTAATTCCAATCACTTCTCTGTTTCGAACTTTGCAAACACAATACAAATAGAAACTTAGAAGGAAAAAAAAGGTGTAAATTCATTAATATCCATTTTGTCATGTTAAACAGTTAGCGCGGTATAAAACTCCCCAAAAGGGTCAGATTTCATCCATTTAGTTGTGAGAGCAACAATCAAATATCCGTACAGCAGGGAGTTGAATACTCATCATCTGGATGATCAGCCGGTCCGAATTGACCATATACAGCAACCCGCAATACAAGCTTCACATCAAGCATTTATCAACCCCACCTGCAAATGCATACAAAGTAGAAGCCCAACTAAATACAAGAAAATGCACATACCGCTAATTCACTCCAACTTAAATCTAGCAAAGGGGAAAAAGGTGCAGGGACCCAAGGGGCAGGCATTCTTACTATCCTACTTTTAAGTGAATTGGCATATTGGCACTGGTAGAAACAGAACCGAAGGCTCGCATGACACACAGGTTTGTTCAATGCACAACATGCTAACCATAATGTCTAAATCAAAGGAATATACAAATTATGTGCCTTTAAGAGGGAGAGAAGAGGCTGGGGAAGAAGAAAAGCAGCATTTAGTTGGAAGTGAAAACAAAACGAGGGGAAAGCAGATGCACTACATGATGCAACAATAGCCCTGCAAGCAATAATAGATCCATGCTTCTCCTCTATATGGCCATGCTAACAAACTAGAAAAATTAAAATACGTACACATACAAAAACCTAAACAAGTAATTCATCCTTACCTGCAGGATTACAGACCCCAAAAGTTACGGGAGTTTGACCCTACATAAGGCTGCCGAGGCAAAGACCAGTTATGAGTCAGTCCCATCCTTGAGTACAAGGTCACACAACCACACAGCCCTCGATTCCTTTTGAACATTCCCCAACCATGCAAAGCTATCATTTTGCAATATTACATCCCAAATGTTCTGTTATACAGATCACCAGAACTGGGCATCCGAAACTTTGAATCTTCATAACCAGAATAATACTTGTTGAACCCTAGTCTCTCATTTCTCAAGAGCTCTGCCATACCCAGAGTGCTTCCACCCTGAGCCTCATTCCAACCATCCCAATGTCCATTTGACATGACCCGGTTTCTAGACTGTTGTTGGAGGGACAATTGTGAAAAAGGAGATAGATTGCTGCTAGTCTGGGATTGATCCAAAAGCATCGAAGAAATTCCATAAGAATCATTGACGTGAGAAAAACCATCGCCGAAATCAGGAAATCTAAGGTTTTGTTGTGGGGTGAGGGATCTTTGCATCAACAGTTGAAGCCTTGCATCATTTTCATAGGCACTTAACTGTGAAGGGAAGTTTGATCTCATTTCAAGGCCGGGGTTGTTAAGCCCACCTTGCAGTCGCCCTTTACCAACCGCCAATATAGCAGGATCCATAAACTCAATATCCCCAGAGCTACCAATATTACCAGTTGCCTGAGATTGATATGCATTTCTCAACAAAGAGGAAGTATCATACAAATGATTCCCTGAGAAACAGGTAATGAAATTAGCACTTAAACATCAGATGCATTAGAAAAAGTCAAATTAAAAGGTATTGTATATAACCAACCAGCCAGAGAGTCAAACTCCTGATCCACTCTCTCATGAGAAGTAAAGCCTGGTGGTGGTGCCCTGCTTGGCACAGAGAATCCAGGAGGAGCAGAAATTTGAGCCCTTGAAACCGCTGAAAGAATTTAATAATGGTTAGAAACAAAACAAAGCATGGAAAACAACCCCCAGGCCAGCAAAGAAAATAAAGTGAAAACCCATTAAAAAACTGTTACTAATAATAATCATTGATCATAATAAACAAGAACTTTAAGCACAGAATTGAAAATTAATTACGGTCATGAACCTATTAGATAATTCAAACTTCCGGAAACAAAAATAAAAAAGAAAGGTCTCACGAGCATGATTAAGTGACATGAGAGCGCAGATCATGCAAGGAATCATTTAAAAAAAATCTTCAGTGCGTGCAACAAAATGTGGGGCACAGAAAAAAATGCATGCTGCTAAACGTCAAGAAAGAACATAAACAAATTCCTATTAAGACCAATGGAAGGCAGCAAATATAACAAACCCCAATAGGTAATCAGCAGAAGAAGAAACAGTAACATAAAGCCAGTCAGTACTCACCAGAAAGCTTGTTAGAAGAAAGAGCTAAATGATTGCTGCCATGATTTTCAGGTTCTTCATAAGAGCTAGATGAAAAACCGTTTCCAATTCCAAGATTCTCCAAACCTAAATCTCTATTTTCAGAAAAACCATGGTGGAATGATTGGTTATTAGAAAACTGCCCAACGACATTCAGAGATGACTGTACATCGAATGCTTGATTTTTAGAATCCTCCTGTCTTGCAAAAGAGAATCTGGACTGATTGTTATTTTGTACTTTCCAAGGACTTGACATTTTGCGAGCTCCAGGCTGTCTATCAGTTTCACCCAATAATTTTGAAAAATGCTGTGGTGACGCTATTGAGTCATCCCAAGTGTCAAAGTCCATTGATAATATATTTGAGATTATGCTACTCTCTCCCTTGTCAACAGCAGCACTGAAATCCCCATTAGCTGCATCATCTAGGAATCTTCCACTATGCTTCCCTGGGCCTTCATTTGGAAGCAGAAAGGAATGCTCCAACAGCCTCTCTGAACCAGAAGATCTGCTTACCAAGTTCTCAGGGTAACCATTAGATGTTACTGAAACACTGGACGAAGATAGAAGTGAACTGTCCCTCATTTTGTTATCAACAAATAGACGATCGGCATTTGAATAAACTGCACCATAAGCTTCACTATGCAGCAATGGAGACCTAGAATGATTTGAAACATGGACCGCATTAGCCAAACTAGGCAAATATGTTGAACGACTCACTTCTGGATCCTTGAGTCTCTGATTGTCGAAAGATAGTACATCCTCTTCCACCTCAGAAGATGCACTTGGCACTAGTTGTGCTTGTGACTCTGATATCCAGTTGGATTGTTCCCTTGTAACACACACTGCATTAACAGCTGTCACAGCAGTTATTGGAGGTTCTCTAGACTGCTCAGCAGCACAATATTGCTGTAACCCTTGGTTCCGAGGCGATTTAATCACAGAATTATCAGAAAGTGAACTATTAGATCTGACTACACCAGAATGTTCTACCATGGAATTTCTATCAATGCCCATCAAAGGCATATCAGAGCATATGCTTTGGACCACTTCTTCAGTGGAAACAATGTTTTCTTTTTCATGATGGGAACTGTAAGATAGATGACTATGGTTGGTGGCATTGCTGATGTTTGGCTGCATGCTGCTGCCTCTATCATTATCCTTGGTTGTTGGGGGGGAAGATAAAGGGCTGCTCCCATTCACAGAAGCAGGAGCTTCATCGGGTGCAGCAGGTTCGTCAGACAGGTCATTCTGACAATCCACGCCACTATTCTGTCTCACAATCTTCAATGATTCTGGTTTACATGTAGCATGCATAGTCTGACTTTCATCATTTAATGCTGACCCCTTTCCTGCATCACTATGCAGTATAGAAGCCTGAGCAGTAGCAACCGCTGCTGAAGAAAATGGCAATGTGCAATTGACATCAGGTTTCTGTTTAGTATGTCCATTCAAATTTATTATATTTGTAGCTGGTGGTTGGCAATTTGAACCACGTGTTCCCCTGCAACGTGCACTCAGTACTTTTAGGATTGATTACAATCATAAAACAATGAAAAGGAAAAAATAATAAATAACCAGATACCATGAGGCTGCAGCTGGAAGAGCAATAGATCTACCAGAGCTTCCATTTGGAGGAGAACCTCTAAGAAGGCTTCCAGTATTCTGCCCAGGTTAAAAACAAAATCAAAACAATAAGATGACTCAAAACTGCAACTTATAACCAGCTAATATCAAACAACCACACAACCTAAACTTCATATTACCAACTATCTATAACTTTAACTTCACTTTAATATAGGTTTCCGGAATTCTTGTCGAATATTTCTAAACTATCCAGTATGAAAAAGATGTTCAAAGGAAAACACGAACGCTCAAAATAAACAATAAGCAAACAGAAATGATAGCAACCAGCTTATCCTTGCGATTCCATAACTACCTGTAAAAAGATCACAACCCGACAACTTCATATTACCAACTATCTATAACTTTAACTAAACTTTAATATAGGTTTCCAGAATTCTTGTCGAATATTTCTAAACTATCCAGTATGAAAAAGATGTTCAAAGGAAAACACGAACGCTCAAAATAAACAATAAGCAACCAGAAATGATAGCAACCAGCTTATCCTTGCAATTCCATAACTACCTAGTGAGATATGACACTTACACTTGAACCATTTTTAATAATTGGTCCTCCAGCAGAAGTAGAACTGCTGTTACAATAATCATCTAGTGGTGGAGGCAAAACACTCCCTGAACGCCGTTGCATACTGTTTGCAGTACCGGTAATTTGTTGTACCCTACTCCTTCAGGAAACCATTATCCAAATTAATTAATCATCCAACGAAAACACCACCCAAAGTTTAAAAAACATGTAGACAGCGCAAGAAAAAGCCTATTTAAATGACAACATATGAAAAAATTGAACTATATTAAAGCATTTAATGTATGATAAATTTCTTTAACCTTCATCTCCACAACCATCTATCATTAATGTTCACGACCATCTTTGGGATGGATTTATCAGGCCTAAGGCCAACTATATCCTTCCAAATAATCCCACCGCAGAGAATGCTTATCATTACTCTAGACAACATGATAAGCATCAAGCAGAAGAAAGGCCATTATGCACATTGAAGAGCTTGGGTTACAATTCCAGGCTCATTGGAAGTGCTATAGGTTTGGTTCATGCACATTGTGCCTCACCAACTGTATTTTTGTAGGAAAAAAATGTTTCTTGAGGAAAAAGAAAGATCGTTGAACACCCAAGGCTCATCTCATTGGTAACATATTCCTAACCTAGGTTTTGGCGAATGAAGCCATAATAAATACCTCTTCCAAAACCTCCTGATAGATTTATTACAATCAACAAGGGCAGCAGTAATGCAGTACACGGGTCATTTGAAAAAGAATGGCCAGGTTGGCGAACTAAATACCTAGTGTATGCAGAAATTATTTCATCTTTAGTGAAACTGTCCTCCTGAGACCCAACCTCATGCAGATACAAACAATCAGGATTGGTGCAAGGCTGGAAAGAACAAAAGTCAGTCCTCAAATAGATTCTTCAAAATTTAATACAACTACAATAGAGAAATTTTATAACCCAGATAGACCAAGTAATGATTCATACCACATTTCTCAGCCATGCATGACAATACTTTGTGGTCCCGAAGCATGCCCTGAAACATACATATAACGGATTATTATACCAACGACTCTACGCTGTAAAATGATGCAATTCATTAATGAGAGAACAAATATAAACATGCATGTACCTCAGCGATCTACCATCCAAGAGGAACCCATGTACATTTTGAATACAACGAACCGCTTCCTCTTCCTTCGAGTAAGTAATATATCTGAGCACAAGGAACCATTATGAAACCAACACTAAGCACACAATGGCAATCAGAAGATCGCAACAAGCTTAATGCTATGCTATGCTGGAGTCTTAATATTAGAATACCAAAATTGAACATTGCAATCAAATCAAATGAAGGGTGAATGTGTAAAATATCAATAAGAAAATTAACAAGCAACAATCACCATCACATGGCCGTAAACAAGAAAATTAACGTATACTGCATATGAACTTTTGAGCTAATTATTCAGCTGTATAAAAACATCTCTCCAAAGAACATATGGAAATGAAAAAAAAATACCAAACCAATTCTCTATGAACAGGTTTACTTACACACTACATGTATTGTTTGGAAATTGCTGAATGATGCCAGCTGCAGTTCGGGACATAGAAACTTTTAAAACCTTCCCATACTGACCAAAATATTCTCTGCGCTGCAGAAGCTGCATAAGAGATGCATTAAATTAGTGAGCCTCTACAAGCCAAAACAGAAAGATGCCAGACACAAAGAGAGAGAGAGAGAGAGAGACTACATCTTCATCTGCCAGATTAAGAGGCAACCCAACTATGTAAACAAGGTTCCTTTGAATCACTCGCACACTGCTGAGCTGCTTCCGTCCTTCAGTTGATTTAACCTTTGCCTTCTGAGACTTCATCTTTTTCTCGGTATTGATTTCAGCCACCAATCTGTGGGGCAAAAGTTAAAGAAAAAGGTCCAAGCAATTACAACGACAGTTGCTACTTATCTAATTAAAAATTGATGTGGCTATCTATCGGATGCAAAAAAAATAATGGTCCACAGAAAAACAACCTCTCACACTTTCCAGCCGTCCCTACAATCTTTTCCTTATCATAAGGAGTGCGGCATGCAGGACACCGCCCCTCTGTCTCATCCTTCTCAGCCATATCCATTATGTGGTGCCAACACCAAACACATATCTGTGATCAAGTAGAGAATTTCAGAATTCGGCAGAAATTAGAATAAAGTCCACGCAAAAGTTATAACTTTCAAGGTACACAAACATAAATACAAAGATTCACAATTAACAAAAAGCAAACACAAACCGAATTATGCCAAATATTTGATTGCCTGGCAGGGGCATACATATTGATTCTGAACAAAGCCACCACACACTGACACACAGTTCAATACCCTGCACTCTAATATCCCAAAAGAAAACTCTACTATCATGTCTAACGCTAAGTTCTGTAAAGAGACCCAGATAGGAGTGCAGGAAACGAGAGTTTATCCTTCATTTGGTAGGAAGGAGAATAAAAGGTAAAGGAGCCCTCTGGGCCCAACAAACCAAATCTGTCCAACTTTGAAAGGAACAAAGGAGGGAGACAAGAGACACCTTTGATAATTGTACTCTCTCTCCTCGACCCAACTACTACAGCAAGGGGAAAGGAACCCTCTGGACCAAACGAACTAAATCTGTCCAACTTTGAAAGGGTCATAGGAGGGAGGCAAAGAGAAACTTTTGATACTTTTACTCTGTCCTCAATCCAACTACTGAATGGTTTATACGCAGCAATTGTTTTTTTTTTTTTGTCCCTTTCCTCTAAACAAGTGAGGGTACCTTTGTCTGCCAATCACTTTAACCTTCCCTTATGATTTTATCCTGTCCATCCATCCTACCAAACAATTGTAAGAGATTAATTGTGGTGAGGAAAACCTTTCGTATTTCTCCAACAGTGGGCAAAGGCAGTTTTCCATCAGTGAATCAGGATGTCAGCTATACACAGGAATATTGGGTTCCTAGAAACACTCACACAACTGAAGCTTTCTCAATTAAAGCCATTAAATAAATAAATAAAGACACTTTCCAAGTTTGGAAAGGAGGAACAACTGACGTTCCAAAAAAATATTCCAGAGGAGCATAAGACAATATGTGGAATAAAACCAGTACTGAACCAACCTGGACCCAATCTAGTAGAGTCAAATGTTAATACCTTCTTTCATTGGTATTGATGGTTGACTATAAAGAGACTCAGTTCTATGCTTTGCTTTGCAATGATGAAAAATTATCTTATACTACCCATAGGTTTTGCCACTATTCTTCGTAACTTGCAAACTCAATACCAAAATAATGTACCAGGCAGAAAATAAATTCATAGAAGTGCCCAAATAAGTTGAAGAGTGCACAGGATATGTCACATAACCAAATAGATTAGGATTGCAAACTTTTAGTAGCAACGAACAGTCCATGGGAAGTGACTAGTTGAATGACTAATCATGCAGTTCGAAATTCAAATCAAAAGCACTCTGTAGACAAAATAGGAACAAATATCCACGAAACCTTCCCCCAACCCACAGAGAGATAGAGGTAAGTTAGTGTCCCAGACCTCATAACCGCATTTACATGGCTTCAATTGCTGATCTGTCAAATCCATCTCCTCCGCGCAAAGAGGACAAGTCTTTTCTCCCTGGTCACTCATGATTACCCTAAAAAAATTCAAAAATAAAGTGTAAAAAGTAAATAAACACAATGCGGAAGATTAATGCAATTATACTCAATACAGCATTAATCTTAATAGGTTGTTAGAAATATAAATAACATATGTGCCATTTTATGAGGAAACTAACAATGACATGAGCCTAAAAGAAGAACTCAAACATAAAAAACAATTCAGAATTTCCTGTATTTCCTTTTTCCTAGTTTTCCTAAAAACTAGGCAGAAAGAAGCAGAAAACAGAAAATGTGGTAGCTCAAAGTCGCCAATATACATTATTTAATTTAATATGCAAATGCAGCTCAATAGCCATTTTTTTCACATCATGATAGCATATTCATATTATTCATTCACTTATCGACATTCACATTATGGAAACAGCCACAAACAAGTAACAATTATTTAAAGTAAAATTCAAAAAATGACAAAACCCTAGAAAAATCTCAATCACAATAAAACGAACCAAAAAATTGAGCTTGCACCAGTCTGGAAAAGCCCCAAACTGAAACCCTAAAAGCCCAATTATTTCGGCAAGCGCCAGTAGTACATTAACAAATTCAAAACCCAAAATCAGCTCCCAAGACACAAAACAGATCAAAATCGTAGGCAAAGCAGATCAAAATCAAACATCAATAACAACAAAAATATTGAAAAAATACATAATTATTATCAAAATTAAAGTAAAAACTGGTAATTAAAAACCTAATCGGAATCGTTGACATGCAACAGAAGGAACCAAAGGCAAGGATGTGAATGGAGGTCAATCAGACGGCAACAGCCTCCGAGTAATTAAACAGAGTAAACTGATTTGAAATCAAAATTGAAAATTCAGTCTCGTACAAAATATATTAAATTAATTAGGGATCTGGAGGATGAAAGAAATTGATCGGACGGACAGATTATGGCTAGAGAAGAGAGAGAAGAGAGAGAAGAGATAGCAGAGAAGAGGAGACTTACAGTTGGGGATCGAGAAGAAGAGGACGAATCTGTGAGAGGATGAGATTGTGGTGTGAGGATCGCAACGCAGAGAGAGAGAGAGAGAGAGAGAGCCACAATAAGAGTGGGTGCTTTTTAAGAGAGAGATGGAGAGAAGGGCTTGTTTGGATGGGTTATTTGGCTGCTCTGCGCGTCGCTGTCAATTAAATATAAACGAGTTCCAAATAATGCCCTTGGATTTTGGTAAAACTACCGACATGTAACCTTTCCCTTGTGGCCTGGCCAACGTTGGCTCTTTTGTTTTCGCTCTTATTTTTCCGGTTTTGTCGACTTTTGGGAACTCGCTTCTTCTTCTGATAACGTATCTGGCCCTATTGGATTTATGTATTTTTCCGGTCTTGTACACGTATATTTCTTTTCTTCTTTAAATTTAATTAGGTGGTGTATTGGAAGTTTGCCAATTCTGTATTTGGTTTTTATCCACCCAATAAGATTCTATAGTTATTTTGTTTATATTTCTGCCTTTTGGTGTGTTAGGAAAATAAATTATGACCATTGGATTTCTTTTCTAGCAAAATTTCAAGAAAAAGAATCATCTTCTAAAGCAATTTGTGTGACTGAGTGAGTCCAATATATGCAATTAAGTCCTTTAAAAACTACATTACAAGATTAAGATGAAAAACCTTCAAAACTTTCATCACCCACTTGAAAAATTATGTCTATTAGGTAAACTAATGTTATGTGTTAATCCCGCTTCGAACAGAAGACATCTAAATTTACGACTCAAAATATTAACTAACTCTTCATCGCTAAGCGTGTGGGATAAAAGATATTGATATAGTTAAATGTAATATGCTTTGTATTAACTAGAATTTGAACATGACTTTAGCTTGGTAAAACAATCTTTAAATTTTCATGATATTAGGATAGGTTGAATTACATTATATTTGTTAAACTACTCATTTTAATCCATCATTAAACACTTCATGGGTGGTGGTGAGTGTGAGAGTGACTTGACAATAATCTCATAAGCTTAGAAGATGTTACCCTTAATTTTGACGCAAATTTAAACGTAATTGACATTGTGGATAACATTGATGTGCACATACAAGGATAAAGATGACATTAATTGAATTGAAAGAATGTAGAATAAAATGATGAGTTTGGAAATAGTACATTGACCATTAGTGATTTCAGACGTATTCATTTAATCATTTTGTGTATGCTTAAGTAATTTGACTTTAAGTGATGACATTTACCCTGACAGATTATGAAAATCTATCAACAATCTGGTGGCTGGCAAGAATAATTTAAGCTGCCCTGTGGATGTATTTCTCTCTGCTGTGTTCGTTTAATGGAACATCCTTTTCGACAGCAACCACACCAAAAAAAAAAAAAAAAAAACTCTAGTGGATAGGATAGGAATGTAAAACTTTACATTCCCATACAGTGTGATCCAAAACTAAAATTTCATGTTTCCATTCATGCAGGATTGAGGTCGTCAAGAATTTTTACAGAGTTATTCTTTGTGCATTCTTTTCAACTAGCCCCGCCAATTGGTTTTCTTTTTTGTTTTATTTTTAATATTTTTATTTTATTTTAGAATTAAGAAAATATAAAATCGGTAGTTATGTTCCATAAAAATAGAACCCATTATCTGATTTTGTTTTTAATTTTAATTTTTGTAATAGGAAAAATATAAATTGACCATATTATTCTCATTTAATTAATAATTTCAATTTTTAATGTTTGCATTTACCAATGGCATTTTCTTGTATTTTGAATGTTTCACTATTCTCTATCTTTTGCTCTATATACATAGATTATTAAGAACACTAAAATATAAGAGAAAATATATTTACAAACTAAACCTAATTGTAATCTTTGTTTATGGTTACAAATACAAACTACAAAACACAATAATCTATTTTAGTAATTCAAAGTTTCATTCACTTTGCATTTGATCACACATGCGATGCATGTGTAAGAGGATAAAAAGAGCAGAAAAAAATGTGTGCACTTTGAAAGTCTTAATAGTTGGAGCTAATTGGCATTTGATCTATGATGGTTCACAAGTTTTGTTCTCTTTGTAAGGAAATAAATAATCCATTGTTCATCCACAATTGGAGTACGAGTAAGAATAAGTTTCTTATGTGCTTCCCATGAAATACACAATTATTTGGGTTCATCACGACAATGGGATTGTTATATAATGCAAATGTAGCTTACACTAGTTGGCTATGATAATGAGTCGGTCCTTCTTACAACTAAATTTGAATTCCCCTTCTAATAAACTAAATTAATTTAGAGTAATTTAAATCATAACTTGTATTAAAAAATATATGATAATGCACATTCGTGCACCAAATATTTCTTTTAGAAGTAGGTTTAGGTTTAGAACCCTATTTTGTATATGAGATTTGAAAACCCATATCCATAGTTCCCAATGATAAAATCTAGGCAAAAAAGTCACTTTTGTTCCCTAGTTTTGCCACTTTAACCACTTTAGTCCCTTATAGTTTCAATTTGATCAATTTTTTCCCTATACTTTCAATTTCGAGCAATTTAAGTACAAAAGTGAGTTTCTGCTCAAATGTACGTAACTTCTGTTAGTTTTTTTGTCATGTGCCCCTCACGTGGAGGGGCAATTTTGTCCAATCATGCGCAGCTTAAGGTCTGCCTAGTTACCCTCCCTCCATTCCAAATTAGACTTTGGGGATTTTCTGGGTTGGGTTCGTCAAAAATTTTGATTTCTAGGTTTAGAATTGGTTCAATTCATAGGATTTTCTTCTTATTGTTGCTCCAAAACCCCGCCCACTTCACAGTGTTCAAAGTTATGATAAAAAATAATAGCAAGACATAAAACAACAAGAACCAAATCAGTTGTAAGTCAACTTATTGCTCTGCAATCTCACTCTCCTCTACCAATTTCTCCTCTATGTAGTTGATCCAACCTTCCCCCTCCTTTCACGGATTTCACTTCCCCAACACTCTGAGCACCTGTCAACCTCACAAACACCACAAACCCTCCTTCAAAATTCATATCCATTTTCTTCCTCAGTTTTTGTTTTGGTTTCATTCAACAACCAACCAAGCCCAAGGGCACGAAGAAACACCAGCCAACACCAAAGGAAACATCAATGGCACACAAACACAAAAACCAAAAACAGAAAACATCCACAAAGCCAAAGGGGACCAAATCACACCCTCAACCTTCTTCCTCAGTTTAATCAACCCATTTGACAACGAAGTCCAACAGGCCCAGCAGCGAACCAAATAGTTGTAAAGACTGATTCGAACATATGGCTAGCTGGGCAATTGGTGAAGATCAAAGGAAGAGTGGCAGCTGAAGCAGACAAAGTAGGTGCTAACAAATACATCAGAGTGAATTTGAGTATAGAGCCGACGACTAGAGTGGAGAAGATGAAGTCGAACTCGTTGATGGAATTTCTCACCCTCTCCTTGCCATCAATCAAAATTTTTGAAGAACCCTAACCCAGAAAATCCCCAAAATCGAGTCTAATTTGGAATGGAGAGAGGGAGCTTGGCAGACCTTAGCTGCGCACGATTGGACAAAATTGCCCCTCCACGTGAGGGGCACGTGACCAAAAACTAACCGAAGTTACATACACTTAACAGAAACTCACTTTCGTCCTTAAATCGCTCGAAATTGAAAGTCCAGGGATAAAATTGATCAAATTGAAACTACATTGACTAAAATGGTTAAAGTGGCAAACTAGGACTAACCAAAAATAACTTTTTGCCTAAAATCTAAATGTAAGGCCAGATAAGATGCATGCAAACTCATCAAGATCATGACATTTGGCCAAACCATGTGAGTCAGCCCTAATTCTCAATGTATTGGGAATTAATTGCAATACATGTTCCCCTTATACTTTCTTTTTCCTGCTCTGTGCTTGGTTTCATATTAAATTCCATCTCTCACCCATTACAATAACACGTCGCAATGCCAACTCGGGATTTGGGTTCCTTCAAAAGTCCAAGCTCCAGACATTTAGAACATAAATGGTTGTGTTTCTTTTATAATAATTTCTCTTGAATCTTGGTTTATATTTCATCTCTTTATTTGGACAACTCTTTGGTTTCTTTTTCATAATAATTATCACATTATTATTGATACCTACTTTTCTAATTTCCCATCCATACTTAATTGTAATTTCAATTTTGCTTAGAGCATCTACAATTCTCTATTTTTTAAGTTATAATTTAGCTACAACTACACAAAAGCTATTTTAGGAGCTCTCTATAAAATTTAAACTCCAATTATACTCTATAGTTTAGAGAATCATAAATACTATACTTATTTTTTAATTCAATAGAATTAGTCCATCTCTATACAAAATAATATAAAAAAATAGTTTGCATTAATTAAAAGTTTAAAATATGCATAAAACAAAGCAACATTAAAGAGCCACTTGGAGTCTTTTCTCTCCTCAATTTAGGAGCTCCTAGAGGTCTCCATATTTTAAGAGGTGGATAGGGAGCATAGTTGGAGTTGTGTTTTTCCAATTTCTCCCTAAAATTTGTCTAATGAAGTGGTTAGAGAGCCCACTGTGGATGCTCTTAAACTCGAACAATTTGATGGCAATAACTACTTGATTATTTTCATATATATTAAGTCCTCAATTGTTTTCATATTTTTTTGAGGGTAATCACTCACTTAACTTAATCATATAATATTTGGAAATATTCATCCAGAAAAACCCTTACATCCACACATTTCTTTCAGCCCCGCACCAAGGGGAGGTGGTCTATGCCCCTCCTCGCCCCCTCCCCAACCCCAGCATCTCCCCTCCCTTTCCCTCCTCTCTTCCTCCATCTGAACCCCACAATTGCGAGTTGATTTGTTTTTCCTTCCATGGCTTCCCATTCCCTCCCTCCTTTCCCCTGATCACCATCCCCTCCCTCAATTTTTTTTTCCCTCAGATTCCTTTTTTGCTTTGATTTTGTGTAGTTCTTTTATTTTTGCTGGTGTTTTAGTTTGGTTTCGGTTTAGTTTTTTTTTTTTTTTGGAGATTCTAGAGTTCCTATATAGGTGTATTCCAGATCTATACTTTTCCTGAGGACTAACAATTGGTTTTGGTCGACTTGGGTGATTTTGCTGGAACTCTTATGTATCTTGGAGGTTCTTGAAGAAGCCATCGTGAAACACCATTGTCGCCATGATTTAGTTGTCGTTTTTGGCCCACATACACAAGGTTTTGGCTCATGTTTGGAGTTACAATAATGGAAATTGCCGGTTTGTGTGGTTTGAGGTTTAGCCAACGAGGCACTACGGTTTTAGCCGGTATGGTGCTTTGGATCTCTTTGGGTGCCAAAGAGCGGTGGTCCTATTTTTCTTTGTCTGTTTTAGTCTATTACTCATTATGAGTTTGTTGGTTTGTATTTTGCTTTCAATTGCGATACAAATCTGTTGTTTCTGCCGTTGCGTAGTGGATTTATATTGTTATTCTGAGTACAAGTGCTTCGGGTTGCTGAATCAGGGGTTTGAATATTTGTTGGTTTAAGCGTAATTCTCTCCATATCAATTCATTTGGTCACGGGAGATGTTGTACCCATTTTGACACTTTTGTGGCTTTGTACTATATTCTATTTCTTCAATAAATACTGTCGTTTTGTTTCAAAAAGTCCTTAATTATTTGAAATAAATAATTTAAAAGTAAATTAACATTAATAGTTCAAAGGGCAAAACAGTTTAGTTTGAAGTTACATAAACAATTTCACAAGCCTAGTGGTGACTAGCTTTTTTGAGTATGACATTAATGTGCAAGCGCATTCAATGGAGTTTGAGACACAATGATTCTCGTTTTGGAAATAAACATCACAATTCAAAATTAGATGTTTTATCACACAAAATTAGTTGGCCATAAGTATAATAACTTTTCCCATTAAATCATAGTATCCCTTAAGGGCCAAAGCTCGTTTAAGAAAATTCTCAATCAAATCACCAAGGACAAATATAATTGTGGGGAATGAATTTCTTCATTAGTTTGGAAAGACTTTGTACCCTAAAATTAAGAAAAGAAAGACAAAGTCAGCCCTTAAACACACCAGTGTGGTGATGTTTAAGTCAAATGAGCGTTATGAAATAAAGATAGAGTTTCTTAGTTCAAGGAATAGTACCTTCTCCAAAGGATGTAGAATGGCTTATATAAGGCTTTGTGTTGGTTGCTTTATCGCTGTAAGAGGCTACATGTTGAACGTTGATTGGTTATGTTAAGGCTCGTCAGCCTGCACGTCAAGTCAATTAGCCGGTTGGCGTGGAAGCGTGTGGATATTTACTCGAATTGGATGAGTGTGAAAATTATGTATTATTGCTGTAAGAGCATTTCCACCCATTTGCCATGGCAAAAGGCAAGGGGAGGTAATGGTTGTTACTATTCACATGAATAATGCCCTTCCTTAGCAATTTTTTGTTGGTTTTTACCCATTGCCATGGCAACCCAAGGGCAACTACTATTCATATGAGATAAGCTGAGAGGAATTTGTATAGAGTTTTAGTGTGGGAAGTGAAGAATATGGCTAGGTAATTATTTTATAAAAAGAAATATAAATTTTTTATTTTTTATTTCCTTTTTATTTCAATTTTTTGTTTGCTAATGTCACAATGATGTCAGCATTAGGTTAGCTTGCCCAGGCAACAAGCCAGACAAGTCTTGCCTTTGGGCTGCCCAGGTTGGTGGAGCCCAGCTCTTGCCCTAGCAAGACTTGAGGCTGTAAACACATTTGGGGCCCGGGGGAGCCTCTTGCCCGGGCTGCGGCCTCCTAGTGGAAATGCTCTAATAAATAAAGAGATGTTGATTATTTGGATTGATTCACCGGAGACTTTTTGTCCAAGGTTAAGTCATGTTAGGCTTTCCTCTTTAAGCCCGACCTAACCTTCCTAGGCGGGCAGAGCTTTTGGGCTTGTCCTGGGCTGACTTAATTTAAGCCTTGCTTAGATGGGGGCCTTGTTAAGCGCTTTGGGCTTGAGTGCTATGCATGGCCTAAGCCTTTCAAGTCCTACATAGTTTATGATATCATACACAAAGCCCACAAGCCGTCATTCCCTCTCTGGTGGGGAGATGGTATCTCAAACACGAACCTCCAACGAAACTACACCAACACTAGAAATATATAACGAACACTCACAATTTGCGGCTAAACTTAGCTGCGTTTTCTGAATAAATTCTCAATTTCAATCTGTCCGATTGGTCTACAAGAGAAAGGTTTAAATAACAACTACTTCCTAGGAATATAAGGAATTATAATTCTAGTACAATCAGGAAAACCAAAATAGAAGGAAAATATAAAAGGAAGTCAATCAGGAGTAGGAAAGGTCTCCTAATTTATTTTGGGAAATAATCTTTAAGGTAATTAGGAGGTTTGACTGATCTCTTGGGCTTCCCTAGTTTGGCTTGGGATGCTCTTGCATCAAACTCCTTGGGATGGAAAGGACTCGACCTCGAGTCAAAATCTAGGGTTTCATTCTCGCCATAGTAAGCTTGTAAGTCAGCGACGTTGAATGTAGGCGAGACACCAATGTCATTCGGCAACTCAAGTACATAAGCATTTTGACCAGCCCTTTTCAATATTTTGTATGGTCCACCACCTCTATCATGCAATTTACCATATTTTCCACGAGGAAATCTCTCATTTCTTAAGTTGATCCACACTAAATCCCCTTCTTGGAACTCCTTGTAACGCCTATGTTTATCAGCACTCTCTTTATATTTTGTGTTGCTCTCTTTAAGTCGAAGGCTAACACGTTCATAGACCTTCTTGATATGATCAACCATGTCATTGGCATCCCCACTAAAACGATTCTCTACCGGCAAAGGAATTAAGTCAATTGGACTAGAAGGGCTGCGACCATAGACAGCTTCAAATGGGCTCATTCCAATGCTTCTACTTTTTGACTGGTTATATGCAAATTCTGCATGTGGTAGAACATCACTCCAGCCCGTTTTATTGTTACTAACCAAAGACCTCAATAAGTTACCAAGGGTCCTATTGACAACCTCTGTGTCTACCATCCGTTTGGGGATGATGTGCACTACTAAATTGGAGCCGAGTCCCCATCTTACGCCACAAAGTCCTCCAAAAATGTCCCACAAACTTGGTGTCTCTATCTGAAGTAATTGTAGTAGGAATCCCATGTAATTTGACAATCTCCTGAAAATAAATATGAGCAATATTGGTAGCGTCCATGGTCGTTTTACAAGGAACAAAATGGGCCATCTTCGAAAAGCGATCAACAACTACCATGACTGAATCAAATCCTTGTTTTGTCTTCGGAAGGCCAACAACGAAATCCATGCTAATGTCTTCCCATGGTGCATGTGGCTCTGGCAAAGGAGTATAAAGCCTTGTGTTCTGACTACGACTCTTGGCCAAGTGGCAAGTCCTGCATCTTTGTACGTATCTCTCCACGTCTCTTCGTAACTTTGGCCAATGAAATTTGTTCTCAACAAGGTCAATTGTTTTGTCTCGTCCAAAGTGTCCTCCAAGGCCTCCTCCATGTTGCTCCTCAATTATCCATAACCGTAAAGAACAATCAGGAATGCATAATTTGTTCCCCTTGAACAAATATCTATCTTGAATATGGTAATCTTGTATTGAATTATTTTGCACACATTCGGACCAGATTTCACCAAATTCTTTGTCTTCTTTATATAACTCCTGCAATTGCTCAAAGCCCTCCACTCTAACTTGCATGACAGATAATAAGGCCACCTTGCGACTTAAAGCATCTGCTACTTTATTGTGGATTCCAGCCTTGTGTTTAATCACAAAATTGTACTCCTGCAATTCTTCCACCCAGCTGGCATGTCTCCAATTCAGTTTGTGTTGCCCATTGATAAATCTCAATGCTTCATGATCTGAGTAAAGGATAAATTCCTTGTAAATCAGATATTGCCTCCATTGTCTAAGAGATTGCATAATGGCATAAAACTCAATATCATAAGTGGAGTAGCGTTGTCTAGTGTGTGTCGGATTAGCTGCACGAAAATTGATTAAGCTGCATCCTCAACTTGTGATACTCGCAAGTGCACGAGCCGTTTGGTAGTATAGCAAATGTAAGTGCGAGGTCGATCTCACGAGGATTGGTGATTGAATGATCCAATTCATTTTCCCTACACAAAACAGAAATAAAAAAGAAAGGAAATAAATAAAACAAGGAATAAGAAAATAACTAACTCAAGCAGATAAGTTCCCAAGTTCAATTAGATTAATGGATTGATTCTAGCTAATGTATGATTAGGCCATGGTGTTTGGTTCTAACCTTGTGTTCCTAATTCCCTAATTTGATCATTTGTTGTCTAACCTAAAATTAAGCATTAGGAACCCATTAAGCATAGAAGAACAATTTAAACAACCAAGTATGTATCTAATCCCCGTTGTCGAATGTCCATACATACTCTTCCTATTCATAGTTCAATTCGAATTAAGGCATGATGTCTACTCTTAATTCAAACTAAGATAGTTAACATGCAAGCCTAAATGGTGATCAATCATTCAAACTAGCATATTAACTTATAAGCATAATGAATAAGAACAAAAACCATAATTGAAACTTGGAAACTAATTCAACTTGAAAACTTAAGAAAAGAATTTACATTACAAAGAAAAATAAATTACAACTAAGAAGCAAAAGGAAAGCTAGAATTGAGAACTAGAAAGCAAAATTAAGAGAATTTGAGGGAGAGAAGGGAGGGGAGCTCTAGAGAAGTGTTTGAGAGCTCCCTCCCTTGGAGTGTGATTACAAGCTTAGGAAACCTCACTATTTATAGGCCTAAGGAAGTTGAAAATCTGAATTATACAATTGAATTATCTAAACACACTATCTTCACCTAACACACTACGCTTAATTCACCAACTTAACCTAACACACAATTGCATTTGAAAACAATTCCTCTTGTCTTTAGGCTTAGTGTTGCACCCCCACTTCATCATATTTTGGCTGCTGCAAAATTCCACTCAAAAATAGGTATTGAATATGCTTCACCAAACTTACCCACAATCAACAACACTTCATCATGCATATGTCATGCATGACAATGCATTGCAGCCAGCTTGTGGGCTCGTTTTGGGCTTGTGGCTCCATTCTGAAAAATCTGGAAAAATATGGATCTTGAAGCTCTTTGAATTATCTTTCCAAGCATATGCAGCCCAACTCAAGGAAAAATCGGGAAGGCCTTCAAATGTGATTTTTGGCCCAGTAACGCAGATGCTGCCGAATTTGACCTTAAGTTGCCAAAACATGTATAACTTTCTCTAGAAGACTCGGAATCATGAACCGTAAAATTCTACAGAAAATAAACTTCCGTATATTTCCAATGATGTATGGCTCATTATCTGGTTCTTCTTGAGCAAGTACAGTCCAATCCGTGAAGTTGACTGATCTGCAGACACCGTTTTGAGCTAATTTGTCTCCAAAATGCAATTAGTGAGTCTCAAGCTTATAACACTGAAACAAACACAAAACTTATTAAAAGCACAAGTTTAACTCAAAAACATAACCAAATCATAAGTTAAAAGGGTGCAAAATGATATGTAATTATGTACCGATCATCTAGTGTCATTGAGTTTTTCACTAAAGAAGGCAACTGGTCTCCCCTCTTGGCTAAGAACAGGTCCAATCCCAACTTTGGATGCATCACAATTTACCTCAAAAACCTTTTGGTAATATGGTAGAATCAGTAATGGTGCTTCAGTCATAGCTTTCTTTATGGCTTGAAAGCTCTTCTCTCCAGTTTCAGTCCATTTGAAAGTATTATGCTTCATACAATCGGTCAAGGGCGCCATAATAGAACTGAAACTTCGGATAAATCTTCGGTAGAATGAAGCTTAGACATGGAAGCTTCGCACCTCATGGACAGATTGTGGTATAAGCCACTCTTGTATTGCTTCAATTTTTTTTATATCCATTTTAATACCATCTGATGATATCACATACCCAAGAAAAATTAAGCTATCTGTCAAAAATTCACACTTCTTCAAATTGGCAAAGAGTTGCTGCTCCCGTAAACTTCAAAAATTTGTCTCAAGTGCTCCAGGTGTTGAACAACATTATGACTATAAACCAGAATATCGTCAAAGTAAACAACTACAAACTTTCCAATAAAAGGACGAAATACCTGGTTCATGAGTCTCATAAATGTGCTAGGAGCGTTTGTCAATCCGAACGGCATCACTAACCATTCAAATAAACCATCCCGCGTTTTAAAGGCTGTCTTCCATTCGTCACCGGGCCTCATTCGGATTTGGTGATATCCACTCCTTAAGTCTATTTTCGAAAATATTTTTGCTCCCGACAAGTGATCCAACATATCGTCGAGACGAGGAATTGGAAATCTGTACTTCACGGTGATCTTATTTATTGCCCGACTTCGATGCACATACGCCAAGTCCCATCTTTTTTTGGAGCAAGCAATGCAGGTATTGCACACGGGCTCATGCTCTCTCGGATAACCCCTTTCTTCAACAATTCTGTCACTTGCCTATTCAGCTCCTCGTACTCTAATGGGCTCATCCGATAATGAGCTTTATTTGGGAGAGTTGAACCTGGAATCAAATCTATGCAATGTTGGATGTCTCGCATAGGAGGTAACCCTGTGGGTAATTCTTCAGGAATAACATCATTAAATTCTTGCAAAAGAGGTGTTAATTCTTTAGGAAAATTAAGAACATCTGGATTTGTCTCTTTCACCATCAGCATGTACATATCGCCACTCTCCTCCGCCTCTTTTAGGAATTTTCCTTTGGTTAGAAAGCTTCCAGCACCAATTTTCATAGATTTGGAATTAAATTCGGATTGGGAGGGACCTAAAATAACCTTCGTACCATCTTTGATGAAGGTGTATGTATTTTTGTATCCATCATGTGTGGCCTTGCGATCAAATTGCCAAGGTCTCCCCAATAATATGTGGCATGCATCCATTGGAATTACATCACACCATTGAGAGTCCTAATACTTTTGCCCAATGGAGAATGTCACTAGGCATCGATGATTCACTATGAATTCGTTCCCTTTCTTGACCCAAGATAACTTGTAAGGGATTGGCTTCGTTTCAGTCTTCAAAGTTAGTTTATCAACCATCTCCTGTGAAACAAAGTTTTCACAACTTCCACTATCAATAATAACGCTACATACCTTTCCATGAGAGGTACACTTGGTATGGAATATATTATTCCGTAGCCAATCCGGGTTGTCCTCCACCTTGGCAACATTCATGACCCTTCGAATCACCAAGGACTCTCCATGGTCACTCCATGTGATCTCTTCTTCTTCATTGTCCCCATAATCATCAAATATGGGCAGCATCTCTTTTGACATACCGCTGGTTTCGCCCAATTCTTCAACCAAACTTACAATTTTTATGTTAGGACATTCAGAAGCAATATGTCCTATGCCGAACATTTGAAACACTTGATCCCTTTCGGTTTGCTAGCAGGTAAAGTTCTCCGGTGCATTGGTCTTGGGTGCTTCATGCTTCCCTGGTTCAGAATTTGATGAGCCTTTAGTCATCCAAGAATTTTTTTGCTCAGAACCCTCTATTCCAGGACGCCTTGACCGTGTCTTCATCTGTTTCTCTACTTGTTTGCTAACTTGAAGACATCAT
The DNA here is from genome assembly GCA_018703695.1 of Prunus fruticosa. Classification (NCBI taxonomy): domain Eukaryota; kingdom Viridiplantae; phylum Streptophyta; class Magnoliopsida; order Rosales; family Rosaceae; genus Prunus; species Prunus fruticosa. Next base: position 8,916,343 of record CM031922.1, read on the forward strand.
CATAACTCCAGGATTGCTGTAAAACCACCACATCATGAATTTCTCTACACATCCCTCCAAGATAACGTGCGACTGTGTGTTCTTCTTCTTCGACGAGTCCACACCTCATGGTTAAGAGATCAAATTCTTCAGTATATTCCTTAATAGTACGATTTCCCTGCGCAGATTATGAAGTTTCAGGACGTTTGCTTGAAGTTAGTTTTCTGGCAAAAATTTTCTCTTTAGCTCTTTCTTCATTTTCTCCCAGGTTTTAATTTTGGATTTTCCCGTACGATCATGCCGAGTCTTTAGCCTGCTCCCACCATGCTGAGGCATTCCTCCTCAATTTAATGGCCACGATCTTAACTTTCTTCTCATCTGGCACCTCTTTGTAGTCAAATATACGCTTAACGGTATTGAGCCAATCAACAAAGTCATCAGGTTGCATCTTTCCCTCGAACTCAGGTAAGTCTACTTTCATGTCGAAATTTCGACCGTAATGATCTCGTCCCCTTTGCACACCTTCCATGTTGTTGTAAAAGGGATTTTCGTCTCCCTCCCCGTCGGAACTCTCACCACCATGGCTTTGAGTCTCGATGCGAGCGACACGATCAGTGAGTTGTTGAATCATTCGTTTAATTTCATCCATGTCGTCTGTAGTGTTACGGCCCTCCATTCGGACACACCCCGACCACGCCTGTTATGAGCCATGAAGGCTTCTCTCCACCCACAAGAACCAGAGCCCTAATACCAAATTGGTGGGGAGATGGTATCTCAAACACGAACCTCCAACGAAACTACACCAACACTAGAAATATATAACGAACACTCACAATTTGCTGCTAAACTTAGCTGCGTTTTCTGAATAAATTCTCAATTTCAATCTGTCCGATTGGTCTACAAGAGAAAGGTTTAAATAACACTACATCCTAGGAATATAAGGAATTATAATTCTAGTACAATCAGGAAAACCAAAACAGAAGGAAAATATAAAAGGAAGTCAATCAGGAGTAGGAAAGGTCTCCTAATTTATTTTGGGAAATAATCTTTAAGGTAATTAGGAGGTTTGACTGATCTCTTGGGCTTCCCTAGTTTGGCTTGGGATGCTCCTACATCACCCTCACAACTGAGAAGGTGAGGAACGCCTGTAAACTATAATGACTGCACATAAGTAGAACACATATCTTTGGTATGTCATAGAAACTGCGAAATATCAAGAATATACACAAGAGCTCTTCTCCTCAATCCGATCCCTCATACACTCATTCTAGATGGGGTGAATTCTTTTGTGTGGGTTGGCTTGATCGGTTCAGCAGGGGCGCTTGTGTTTTATATGCATCTGATTAGGAGTCTCTCCCATCAAGAAAAACTCTCAAGCAGTCCTTATTGCATTAGGAAATAAAAACCCTAGTCCATATTAATTAGGAATCCCTTTGGCCCATGTATTTAACTTAAACACTTGTACAAAGGCTACGGCCGAGTAGTAATTGAGTTCTTGATCAATATTGAGCCCAAGACAACCCTATGATGATTAGAAGACCACTTAAGTAGGTAATTAGAATAATCTAATGTCTTACATTCTCCCACTTGGTTAAATAATTATCAAGGCTTCAAAGTTGATCACTGTATGGCCATGTAGAACTCAACATCACTCTATTCCTAAATCAAGCCACTGTAAAAAATGTAAGCTTACATGGAACTATCAGAACACATTGAATTTATAACATCCAAGGTTCTTACAACCACACATATAAGCTTGCAAAATCACATAAGGCTTCCATCAAGACTAGGACACAGAATGATCATGACAAAACTTAACTTGTGTTTACAAAGGTCACTTTCATTCATAAGCCCTTCCTTAAGAGATTACCAAGATCTCTCCTTAATGACACTGGCATGAATTCATGTCTTATGCAAGTGACTGTAGCTAGCTATACTGCATAATGACATGTTACTGGATTCATTTGTCAAAGAATAGTAAACATAAAACTGAAGTCACGTAATCTAATAAAAGAACCGAACCAAACAGCAATAGACAAAATATTTGAACTGTCTCCAAGAAATCTAATGAAATTGAGTGGAATAAAAACTCAGCTCCCACTAATTCTACATATCAAAACTTAACGGCATAACCATAATTAATACTTGTAAATATATATTCACAAGGCAAGTTTGTCTTTATCCAATACTGAAAACATCAAATATAACACCAATCATGCCTCAAAAAACACTTGCAGCAGTACGCCATACCATTTAAAACAAGCCAACTTTATTTTATTTCATTCTATATGACGGACACAACCTTACAGATCAATCCAACTTTACGTGATTCAATCCAATTAAATATGTATCAATCCTTTTACATGTATGAATTAATCCAGCTGTATGATATAAAACAGTCACTTGATTGCATATGAAAAATAGCCAAGTATCAAACATGTCCATACATAACCAAATAAGAAAACACAAATTTTCGATCAATCAAGTCACAAATACCAAAATTGCATACATTCTATGAATATGCATAAACCTTGATGTGAACTAATAGTGATCAGAAACTGTAGTGTAACTTGAGAGAATATTTGATATGAGAAATTAATGCAATCAATTTTTCATACTCATATCTCCTTTATGTGATCAACCAAAAATCTATTTCTTTGTCATACCATTAACTTTCATGACTATTCAAGATCACCAATATCAAATTATCATCAACAACTTAAACATGTTACAATCCGTATAACAAGAACAAAATTTGTATGCCAATGGAGTTAAGGTTCATTGGGACATAACTGAAATCTTCCAAAATATATCATACAATCAATCTGTCCCCATATCCTCAATCAAAACATAATTAATTCACACCTTTGGGTAGAGAATTAAACATGTTTTCAACACTAGGACATGAACATACACGAATTTCCTGAACAAAGAAACTCCCACGTCTTTGGACTGAAGAAATTCCTTGCTGATTCATGCAGTTCATCTCCCATGTTGTTCCATTATAAGTGTACTCATGTTAAACCACTCACATCTTTGGACAGAGAGTTTTTAACACGCCTTCACCTACAATGCCAATTATGATCAATTCCTTAAATCCAGAAAACTATTAATGATTGAGTTGCTTTGGCTCACTCAACCATTGCTAGAATATCTGTAGACTATGATCACAAAACTTCCAAATATGATAAAGTTAAAACTTTATACTTTTATCACATTTAATAACCAATCTTAGAATCAAATGTTCTTTAATCAACTAGGTTGCTTTCGCTCTTTAAATTGAAACAAGAACTCTTGAAACTTTGATCTCAACCCTTCAAGCATGAACGAGAAAAGCTTTATATCGAAACAAGCTCAACAAAGTATGTTAGTGTAACAAAAGATTAGAAAACAATACATACTTATGTAGCTTTCAGTTTTAGGTTTTAGCTTTCTGGTTTGGTGCTTTAAAACTTTATGCATATATGTACTATCATGCTTACTTGAAAACCTAGAAAACAACTTGATTACAACTACCCAACATAAGCAGCGTTACTAAAAGGCCTTTGGAAAAAAAAAATGTAATTATTCTATCTCTCTCTAGCTAGATTGCAAGCCAAGCACAAGTACTCTTGATTACGATTCCATATTTTTCGACATCAACCTTCTTGAAAACATGTCAACTTGAATGAGATCTAATGCATTTAGCTTAGTGCTGGAATAAAATTACTTATATTAATTCATAAGAAAATGAGCATGCATCCAATGTGTCAATTCTTTTAATAAGATCTGATATGCCATATATGAAATTATGCATGCCAACTATATCCATGATTGATTGACTCTCCCAAAACAAGGTGCAAGCAACCTTTATGCTAATTTGTCCCCTTATGTTTCGTTTCCTAATTTCTAGGGATATTTGGCCAAAAAGTTTAGGATCTAATAATCTTTAGAGCTGAACCAAAATAAACAATATAGGTGACTTTACCTTTTAAAGGGTCTGAATGCGGTGTTAAGCTTCATGATGTGTTGCCTATTATTCAGAACTTGAATTTCTGGATCAAACTCAATACCTCCCATGAAACCGATAACTGAATCAATGGTTTCTGCTAACGTCTGCCAAACGCAACTTCCTCTTCCTAGGCTTGCGGCTTTTGGATATTGGGTCTAGAGCAAGGGTCTTGCTGCCGTCGTTTGATTTACCATTATCGATTCTGTCTAGTGATTTTGGGAGAGGAATGAGAATCAGAAGTTGGGGTTTTAGAGGGAGGCAGTGGAGACGAGTCCTCATAATCTAAGACTAGAGTTTCTAGAGTTCCAATGGCTTTGGCAGAAAAGATGGGTGAAAAACTTTTGGTTCTAAGACATGCAGCCTAGGCTCTGATACCACATGTAAACTATAATGACTGCACATAAGTAGAACACATATCTTTGGTATGTCATAGAAACTGCGAAATATCAAGAATATACACAAGAGCTCTTCTCCTCAATCCGATCCCTCATACACTCATTCTAGATGGGGTGAATTCTTTTGTGTGGGTTGGCTTGATCGGATTCAGCAGGGGCGCTTGTGTTTTATATGCATCTGATTAGGAGTCTCTCCCATCAAGAAAAACTCTCAAGCAGTCCTTTTTGCATTAGGAAATAAAAACCCTAGTCCATATTAATTAGGAATCCCTTTGGCCCATGTATTTAACTTAAACACTTGTACAAAGGCTACGGGCCGAGTAGTAATTGAGTCCTTGATCAATATTGAGCCCAAGACAACCCTATGATGATTAGAAGACCACTTAAGTAGGTAATTAGAATAATCTAATGTCTTACAAAGCCGTCCCTCCATTGCTTACAAGTATATGTTTTCTCATACTTTGTTTTTAGAGGAGGAAGTAAAGTTTGGAAGCCTACGATTTTGAAAGTATAAAGGGTACATGAATTTGAAAAGTGATGTGGAATTTTGATGTTGTAAAATGTGGTGCTCTTATTGTGACAGATGATTGTGGATTTGAGGTTGTTGATTTTACATGTGAGATTCCCAAAACCATTTCATGAACCAATCTGGTTTAAGCCTTTATGAAAAAACAGTTGAAGCATTTGGGCCACTGGACTTGATTGTTCTTAGCCTTATTTGAACCCTTTCATATTCAGAAAATGAAGGTGTTGATGCTCAAAATGGTTGGGCCAAGATTGAGTCCAACTTAGTGATGAGATGTGATGGATGATGGGGGAAGGTTTGGACCTTCAGCATGTATGTGAGGACTTGGCCAATTTATAAACATATGAAAGACAAGATATACATGGTTCACCCTTAATGAATGAGCTACGTCCACAGAGAAGATGTTCTCATTATGATATAGTTTACATTTGTACATGGGGATTAGACCCGAAGATAGATGGAAGAAGGCCTAGGGCCTAAGGTACAAAGCTAGGAGTCTGGAGCTCAGGGGGTAAGTCCCCGGGTCTAGAGACCCAAGACCCGAAGGGTGGACTGGCAGGAGAGTCCTGAAGAGGGAGCCCCCAGCTCAGTTTTTCATCCCCCTCTCAAGTGGAGAGTGGTATGCTTTTATAGGTGAGGGGGAGTCTTCACTTCTTGTAGTTTTCCGATGTGGGACTCCTCTTGCTTTGCTTAGAGTTTCTTTTAGTTGCTTGGTCGGTTATGGTGTCAACAGGAGTCCCCCAGTTCGCGAGTAAGAAGGTACTTCTTACTTGGGGATTTGTAATTTTAAGTGCACTGGCCGAGCAACACCGTAGTTTATCTTCCAAGTCGTATAGTGCACTATCCCCAGTCCCCCAAGTCCCCAGGTAAGAAGGACTTTGGAGGGAGAGAAGTTGCAACAAAAACCTAAGTGGTTTGGAGGGAGAGAAGGTTTTTTTTTTTTTTTTTTTTGATGACGTCAGCGCATTGGCCCCCTTTTTCCTTCTGCACGCTGCCTACGTTCGCAGGTGCAAATTTTTTTTTTTTTTTTTTTTTGGTGGCTAGGTCAGCCAAGTATGCACCTCCCCCAAATTTCCTTCTGCATGTAGCCTACCGTTCGGTAGGTTCAATTTTTTATTTTTTAAAAATTTTTTTTTTTTTGTGGCTAGGTCAGCCAAGTAGCTTAACCAAGTGGGCACTTTCACTTCCCAAATTCCTTCTGCACAATGCCTACCGTTCGGCAGGTGCAAATTTTTTTTTTTTTTTTTTTTTAAAATTTTTTATTTATGGCTAAGTTAGCCATTTGCTTTGGTAAGGGAACAAAGCTTGAGGGTTTAGCTTCCTTGCCGAACGGTAGGGAGCATGGAGAGGAAAATAGAGTCCCATATGGGCTTAGCTTTTGAGCTAGGCATTGGAGCCAACATCAAGAGCTAGCCTTTTAATGTTTCGCAGGAGAGCTAGGCATTTAGCAAGGGCTGGGCCGCAAGGGTTTCGGCAAGGAGTCTAGTTATAGTTTGGGCTGGCATGAGTGTCCAGAGGCTGGGAGTTTTGGAATTTGGAAGGAGGCTAGGCTTCGCAAGGAGCCAAGCTGGAGATTTGGCTAGGCCTGAGTGTTGGGCTAGGCGGGGGACTGTTCGGTTCATTTTTACACATGATTTTTCATGTTATTCACCTCTTATTTTGAGTTAGTTCTTAACATTTTATAGCTTTTTACTTCTTTTTTGTGTTTTAATAGGTTTTACCTTGGTTATAATGAAAATGAGCTAAAAGTGCATTATTAGTGATAAATTCTGTTTTTGGTCATTTTCGTAGGTCAACTTCTTGGCCTCGGATCAGCATGCTCCGGTGCTCGGATGAGGTGAAGATCTTCATGAAACTTGTTCCAATGGATGTTGACTACGACATATCCAAATTTGAGCTCCATTGGATAAGTATTGCCTATCCAACCAATCCAGCATGTTACCACAGCTCTGGAAATCCGACTTGGCCAGTTTTCACCTCCACTTAGTGTGATCTTACTTCTACTTGTTACCATGCCATTTGGTAACAATAATTTACTTTGGTTAAGTGGAATTTTCTGAGAGTATATTTGTGAGGACAAAACTTCATCATGAGAGGAGACAAGAAAACAAAGGCAAAAGTGTGCCATGATGAAAGGAGGAGAGAGAGGAGCATAGAGAGGAATCAATTGACTTTGGGCAGATTGGAAGGGCAGCAGCTAAGCAACGTATCATTCATTCTATCATTGCAGAGATTGAGAGCAGATTTTAGAGAGTTTGGAGCTTGGAGGAAGCCAAGGTGCAGCCAAGAAAAGTGGAGAAGAAGACTTCCACCATTGATGATCTTGAAGCTTTCATCATTTTCTGAAAATCTGTAAACTCTTTCTATTTTCATTTTGATTTTGTATTTGGAATAAGTATGAGCAACTAAACTCCATAGCTAGGGCTTAGGTTGAAGCCCTAAACATGATTACCTTATTGTTTTGATGTTTGAGTGTATGAATTTCTGGATATTGTTGATGAATTCCAATTCACCAAATTAATCTATCCTTGATGTGTGTTTTTCTTTGATTGATCACCTTTGAAAGCATGCTTCTTGAGATTGTTGGGGTTATGTGTATCTTCATGTTATCCTAAGCAATAAATGGATGAAGTAAGAATCATCCATGTGAATTGGTTTCTTGAATACCTAATGTAAACACCATGCTATTAGGATTCTTGTGATGTTCATATTCTCTTTGAACTTAATGGGTTCTCCTTGTAATTGAATCGAAGTACGAACCATACCTAGGTTCGGTTATGGGGAGGGCACAAGTATTGTAGCACGAACCATGCACTTTACATACATTAGAGAGAATCAATGCGTCTTGAGCCACGAACCATGGTCTTGATTGCGAACATCTTCATCAACATGTTTAGAGTTCATCACTTGAGTATTTATGAACATAGGTAGAATTGTTTAGGGTGGATTCCGAAACCCTAGTGTTTGTTACATTTTGATTTCACATCTTGATAATTCATCTCTGCCATTCTCATTTAAATTTGAAGTCCATTTACTTACATGCAATAGAAATAGATCACTTGAACCAAATCAAAACCCCCCCCCCCCAAAATGTGTGTGTGAGTTGCGTGTTCGACACGTTATGTGTCTTTGTTACTGAATTTTATTTGTTTTGGACTTTTGGTCCGCGTTGTGTTTTTGCATTTTCTGTGCTGAATCCAACCGTATAAAGAACGTAAATTTTGGACGTACGGTTGGAAAGTTATAGGTCGAAAACTGAACAGAGGTCGGAATTGAAAAACAGAGAAAAAACGATTCTGGAAAAAAACGACCGGTCGCTGAGCGTCTCAACGACCGGTCGCTCAACACACAATTCTCAATTTTCAATTCTGTGAAAAAACGACCGGTCGCTTTTAGCCAACGACCGGTCGCTAGTCAGTGTTCACGACAGGTCGCAAGTATCAAACGACCGGTCGCTCGTCATATATTTCTAAATTTCGATTCTGGAAAAAAAACGACCGCGCTGGTACCGTTCACAGCACATTTTCTTCTTTTGTTTTGTTTGTTTCTTTTACATTTCTTTACTCATTTTTAATTTCCATTTTGCATTTGTGGTGTGTTAAATAAGTGTTCTCTTTGTACTCGAATTAGAACTTATAGGAAACCGACAAGTTCTTCGTGGGATCGACCCCGTACTTGTATAATCTATACTTCAATAGACTCGTGCACTTGCGGGTATTTTTAATTGGTTGTTTGCATATTAATTTGTGTACTCTTAGGAATGCAACAGGGACCAAGGTGCCGATCGGTAAGGGCCATCCATGGCTTTTATTGAGCATGTTTTGCTCAAGATAGGGCTAGGTCTGGGCTAGGCCTGAGTACTCAGCTTGCCTTAGGAGTTTGTTGTGGAGCTGAGCCTTCGGAAGGGGGCTAGGTCCCTTGGGTACTAACATAATTTGGAGTTGGGATGGCGAAGGCGATACAAAGCTTTGCATGTTGCAAGGTAATGTGCCTAGGCTCGAGGTGCCGAAGGTGGGCTTAGGCATCTGGGTGCCGAAGGCATGTTGCAAGAGATGTGTTTAGGCACGGGGTGCTGAAGGCAAAGGGGATGCTAAAGGCACAAGGGTGCCGAAGGCAGAGTGGTTTGCCAAATGCACAAGCTTGCATGTCGCAAGGCAATGTGCCTAGGCATGGAGGTGCCGAATGTGTAAAGCTTGCACGTCTCAAGGCAATGTGTTTAGGCAAAGAGGTGCTGAATATGAGCTTAGGCACGGGGGTGCCGAAGGTGAGCTTAGGCACGGCGGGGGGGGGGGGCTGAAGGTGGGCTTAGGCACTGGGGTGCCGAAGGTGAGCTTAGGCAAGGGGGGTGCCGAAGGTATAAGACTTGCGTGTTGCAAAAATGCCGAAGGGCACGGGTGCCGAAGGTGCCAAGCTTGCATGTCGCAAGAGGAAGTGGCTAGGCACGAGGGTGCCGGAGGCATAAGACTTGCGTGTTGTAAAAATGCCGAAGGGCACGGGTGCCGAAGGTGCCGAGCTTGCATGTCGCAAGAGGAAGTGGCTAGGCACGAGGGTGCCGAAGTCATAAGACTTGCGTGTTGCAAAAATGCCGAAGGGCACGGGTGCCGTAGGTGCCAAGCTTGCATGTCGCAAAAAGAAGTGGCTAGGCACGAGGGTGCCTAAGGCAGAAGACTTGCGTGTTGCAAAAATGCCGAAGGGCACGTGGTGCCGAAGGTGCCAAGCTTGCATGTCTCAAAAGGAAGTGGCTAGGCACGAGGGTGCCGAAGGCATAAGACTTGCGTGTTGCAAAAATGCCGAAGGGCACGGGGTGCCGAAGGTGCCAAGCTTGCATGTCGCAAGAGGAAGTGGCTAGGCACGAGGGTGCCGAAGGCATAAGACTTGCGTGTTGCAAAAATGCCGAAGGGCACGGGTGCCGAAGGTGCCAAGCTTGCATGTCGCAAGAGGAAGTGGCTAGGCACGAGGGTGCCGAAGTCATAAGACTTGCGTGTTGCAAAAATGCCGAAGGGCACGGGTGCCGTAGGTGCCAAGCTTGCATGTCGCAAAAGGAAGTGGCTAGGCACGAGGGTGCCTAAGGCAGAAGACTTGCGTGTTGCAAAAATGCCGAAGGGCACGGGTGTGCCGAAGGTGCCAAGCTTGCATGTCACAGAAGGAAGTGGCTAGGCACGAGGGTGCCGAAGGCATAAGACTTGCGTGTTGCAAAAATGCCGAAGGGCACGGGTGCCGTAGGTGCCAAGCTTGCATGTCGCAAGAGGAAGTGGCTAGGCACGAGGGTGCCGAAGTCATAAGACTTGCGTGTCGCAATCTAAAATGTCAAAAGGTATGGGGTGCCGAAGGTGGCAAGCATGCATGTTGCATGTTGCAAGTTGGCAAGCTAGAAGTTGCATTAACACTTGGAAAGTATGATAAAAGCTGTGTGAGCCTACAGAACCGTGAGTAGCTGGGTACTTGGGTTTGTGAAGCTGAGCTTCAGGAGAAGCCGTGGCCTTGAAGCTTTGGTAAGGGAGCCTTGGGGAGAAAAATTTGAAAATTAAGGAGCTGGGTCTTTGGAGTATATTTAGGTTCTTGGCAAAGATCTGGGGTCAAAAAGGGTTGGGCCTTAATAGAGATTTCGACAAGACTCTCCTTGGAGCTAGGCTTCGACAAGGTGTTGTCACCAAAAGCGGTGTCTTTTAAAATTTATAAACTCGCAAGCGCACGAATCGAATATAGCATAAGCGTGTAAGAGCGAGATCGTACCCAAGGGATTGCGTGTAAAGATAGAAAACCAATTATACCCAAATTAATTTCATTGCCAACCTAGTTGATTCAAATGGTGATTTGTTTGTTGATAAAGAAAATTAAATAAAGAATGAAACAAATATGGAAATGACAATAAACTGAAATTAAGATTTAAATTTATGAGAAAAAATAACTAAGGTATTAGAATCCACACCATTATTCCATAAGATCCTAATTATTTATCTTTCAATTCCCATGGAGTAGCAATCTAGAAATCAATCTACTGCTTTCTCAAGATTTATCAATTAAGCTTGTACTTTAGATCATAAGTAAATTTTCCTTCCCTTCATAAGTACAAATTCTAAGTATAATATGTAAACAAAATTATTTAACTACAAAGGATCAAAGTTTCCTAAGCATCCTATGTGAAAAAGTTTATTTGAATAACAAAATATCAAAGAAATTTGTAAACTAGAAATATAAACCAAGGATGAATTAATAGATTAATCCAAACTCTTAACTACCACAAATACATGTTATATGTCACAATACATGATAGAAGTGGTGAAAAGAAGATTAATCTATTAATCATATGAAGTGAAAATTATAATCATTGAACACCACAATATTTGAGAATTGATGATAAAAACTAGAACTTTATTTAATAATTGTGTTTCATCCAACCTTAGTTAAGTATTTTAGCTAGACATAATTAAGAATTTAAAACAAAACAAAGAAATTAAAATACATAATTTACATGAGAACTAGGAAAGGAAGAACAAGTTTAAAAGAGTTGTTAGCTCTTGGTTATTTCCTTTCCATCATTGTTCTCTTTCTTCCTCACTCTTTCTCTCTCTCTCTCTTGCCTTCTGCTGTGTATCACTCTTGAATTTCTGCACATATTCTTTGAGTTGCTGCCTATTTATAGAAGCATGAAGTCCCTTTCATTCCAGCTGTATGTGCAATCTGTCCTCTCATGAACCTGTCTTGGTGTTTGACAGCCTGTGGATTGAGTTTTTATCCAATTGCTCCAATTGTTGGATATGTTTTAGTCGACATCTTATTGAACAAGTGTCATGAAGGATATTTATTCATTTGAGCATGGAAAAATTCATTTTTCAGGTCTGCAAATGGACTGTACAGCATGAGCTGTAAAAGGCAAAGTCATGAACCTGTCTTGGTGTTTGACAGCCTGTGGATTGAGTTTTTATCCAATTATTCCAATATTTGGATATGTTTTAGTCGACATCTTATTGAACAAGTGTCATGAAGGATATTTATTCATTTGAGCATGAGAAAATTCATTTTTCAGGTCTGCAAATGGACTGTACAGCATGAGCTGTAAAAGGCAAAGTCATCAAATCCAAATTGAGTTCTTCCTCTCTTTTTGCAACACATTGCTTATTCCTCCTCCTCCTCATGCCATTGGTGGAAGACACTTAATATCTACATACAACCACTCATTAAATACAAAAACAAAGATTGAAAATAGCCAATACAAATACTCTAATAAATTTACATAATACAAAAGAAAATACTAACAAATATAAATTTAAGGATAAAACTTGTATTTATTTTGTGCTCATCAAATACCCCCAAACCTATATTTTGCTAGTCCTCGAGCAAAAGAAAATAAAAACTAAGTAGAAAAGAAAACTAAACCACTTTCGCAGGGATCTCGATTGCATTTAGCATATGCAACAAGCCTTTAAACCCCTAGGTTACCCTAGTGGACGAGTATAGTCTCGTGAGGGCTTTCAGTGATGATACCCACAAACATCAAAATGAGAGATTAAAAAATTTATGCTACAACAAAATTGAAAATTTAAACAAATGCTTAACCATCATCAAAGCTATCTGGATTGAAAATTCATGAACAATTTTTTAAAAGAGCAAACACGCTTCAAATTAATCCCCACATAAAGTCTTGATCACTTATATCATTTAGTAAATTTTTTCATTTGTTTCATTTGGTGTTTAAGTGAACCAACACATTTTAGAGACAAAAGTCAATTTCAATCACAGTAACCTCATTATTTCAATCATTATCAAAATTCAGTGCAAATAACTAACCAAGGCATTTATATACTTCTTCTTTCTTTTTTTTTTTTTTTTTTTTTTTTGAATGTGACTGTGCAATGTTTAGTTCCATTAAGCTTTCTAATTAACCCATGTAGCGAGATTTAGGCCAACGACTCTCAAACCAAAGGTTTTAAGGCATTAGGTGTAGAAACACCCTTAAGGGCTTATTAACTCGAGTTAAAAAGGCTACAGAATTAAACTAGTCACAAAATGTATTTACCTCAAAACTTTACCGTTTGACGCGAACACTCGCTGCTGTTTAGGAAAGAGGCCCGGTTATTAAGTAAAACTCTGGATAAATTAACATCATTATTATTATTTTATTATTTTATTATTTTATTTTTTACGCCAAGGTCAATCAAGAGCAATGTCATCTAACTCTACTTAAAACAACAAAGTTAACTATAATTGATCTTTTCTTTCATTCTCACTAAAGTGTTGATGTGCATGTGAGAGTTCAAAGTATAACTCATGAATTATCCACTAAATAGAAATAAGTGAAAAAACTAAAATTATGGGTTTAAAATTTAATCATATGTTTCCAATCGTAAAAATCATTCATGAGTGTTAAATCTGATTTGATGATAGTAAGCATAAAAATCTAGAGATAACACCATTTTTTTTTTTTGAAATAAAAACAAAACTACCCTAAAAATTTAAAAACAAAACTTCTAGACCTTACCCCCAAACCTAAATCAAACATTGTCCTCAATGTTGAAGAATTTAGGTATCAACAAAGTTATAACAAGAAATGAAATGGAGTAAAGCAATTAAATAAAAGAACAAACAAGATTTAAAACTACAATTTAGTTGCAAAAACAAAACAAAATCAAACGGAACAAAACCAAACCAAATACAACAGTAAGCCCTAACAACAGTTCTACGCATGCAGAAATCCAGCCCATGAGAACGTCCAAAACAATTTTAAAACCCAACCCAAACGAAAAGCCCAAACACTTCTTTTATTATTATGATTATTATTTATTATTAATAAAAATTAAAGAAAACAAAGAAGTGTTGTCAGAAGCGCAAGGAACAAGATTTCTGAAAAAGAGAGAAGGGGGCCGATGTCTCGTTCCTGATAGGTCACAGGCCAAAAGAGGTGAGGGACGTGTCAGCGTGTAGAGGCCGCTTTCACATCCCCCAAGCCTGAATTATTGGCTTCGTAGAAAGGCGCGACGACTTTTTATTTCTTGAAAGCGCTGAAAGGCAGAAATACAATTAATAGGGTTGGGGGACGGGTGCGGCAGATGGAGATAAGCCGTAGGGGTGCGCGAAACTCAGAAGCACAGCGGCTAGGGTTTAGAAAAAAATCTATAAAAGGCAGAGAAAGAGAAAAAAAAAATGAAAAACACAAACTCCTAAACACACAAAAGAGAAAAGAAAGAAAGAAAAGAAAAGAAGAAAAGAGTGAGAAATCAAATGGCCTCTTCCTACCCCTTTTCCTTGGATCTCAACCTAGCTCCACCGACTCAGACATGGGGCCAAGCAGCGGCACCAGTATGGGTACCCTACTTTGCCTCTTCACGTGGGCCCTGACCGTCAATGACTCAATACTCCTGGACAACGATGTTGCCATTGGAGTTGGTAGAAATTTAGTGACTCCTAAAGATATACGTGTGTTCGGGACAAGGGATGACAACCGGGTCACGAGTGATGCCCTAGCACTCAGCGTGCAGAGTACAACATGTGTCGCAAGTTTGGGACATCGCCTACTGCGAAGTCCCATGAGGTAGAGGTGCTGAAAGGTCAGTTGGCGGCGGAGCGAAGTATGGTTGAAGAGTGTCAGACTGCTATAAAAAGCTTGAAAAGGGAGAGGGCAAGGATAGTGGAGGTGAATCGACACCAGCTAGAAGTATTGCGGGACGAGAATAAAAGCCTAACAAAGATGGTAGAGTTGTATTCTCGCGACATGCGAAAGCAGCTGGAGGACCTAGACCGACCGGGTAAACGCAAACAAGTAGATCGCGAGAGTAGTTACGCTCAAGCTAAGATTGCGATCTTTGGGAGCTCAAGTGGTGAGCCCCAAGAGACTGTGCGTGAAGCCCTGGAAGAGGACAGCCAGAGGGCCAAACTCAAAGCTCCAATGGTCGAGACACCAACAACCGAGAAGAAATGATTTCTACAACATGATTGGTGTTTTTATTTTATTTTGTGGTTTTTGGTTTTTGTTATTTCTTTTTTTTCGGAAATAAAAGAGTAAGGTTGGGAAAAAAAAAAAGAAAAAGAAAACACACTTCCCAACTAAAATAAGACAAAGATGATAGCCGAAAGGGAAAGGTAAAAACACAAAGCACTAGAAAATGAAAGTAACGGACAAAAACATAAAACACAAGGAAACACGGAAAAAAAGTAAAGTAAAGTGAAAGTAAAGGTGCTCCCCCTTGAAGCGATTAGGTCGAGCATGCCCGGGAAATCCGAAATGGTATTGGCTCTCTTTCATCAGCATATGCCTATTTAAACCACGCATCTACAAGCGGATGATACCCAGCATTTCTTCCTGCAAACTTAAGGAAAAAAATCAAAAAATTCAGAAGCAAAACAAATGGCATCCTCATGCACTCACCTTGATGACCTCAACCTTGAGTTATCACTTGCACCACCAAATGCCCAGATAAGGGCTCCTCCAACCTCTGTCTTCCCAAACTCCACATATCATCATGGCACAGCCTCAAACTTTGCTGAGGCAATACCGAACCTTTCTGAGGCAATGCCGAACAGGGTCAGTGCTGCCTGGAACATTGATTGGCAGGAAACTCACTCCAGGAGATCATCTGCATGTGGCACGTAGGTCTCGCAGGATGGCGGTGGATGAGTCCCACAATCTCACTGTGCTCCAGGCGGTCTCGTCTACCAATCTGGGCATGCGACTCCTGGCGAGGACACGAGAGTGTGCAGCACTGAGTGAGGAGGTGGCCTCCTTGAAAGCTCTGGTGGCGGACTCCAGAAACGGCTCACTGTGCCAATAAGCAAGTGGAAACACTGCAGGGGAAAATTGAGGAGCATGTAGAGCTGCTGCAGATTCTACAAGTGCGAGCAGATAGAGGCAATTAGCAGAAGCCTCAGCTAGCTCAGAATCTGGAAACAAACATGTGATTGAGAAATTTTATGTATGCATTTTCACATTTGTGTATGTAATCACATGTTTATGAAATAAATAAGTTTTTGAGCCAAATTTCCGTGTGTGCAATCATGAAGCAATCTACTTCCTAAACTTTAAAACAAATTAAAATACATAAACAAGTAAAAGAAAGAAAGAATTAGAGTAATAAAAGCAAAGAGAGACAAGAAATTCAGAATTACCTTAAAAATAAATAAATAAATAAAAACAAAACAAAACTTTTAAACCTTACCCCCGAACCTAAATCAAACATTGTCCTTAATGTTTCAAAATAAAAGCATAGCAAATGTATGAAATAAGAGGGTAAATGATATAGAAAGATAATACCTGGAAAATATGCGTGTCAATCCCTTGGTATTTATCCATTGCAGAATCAAAGACAATAAATATATATATAAAAAATCCAAGCAAAAATAAATAAAGACCAAAATGAATCAAAACACACAAAAAGAAAACTAAAATCTATAGAGACACGACAGAATAATAAGTCGTGACAAAAAAAAATACAAAAATAACCACACAAATAAATAAGCAAAAAGTATATTGTTTTTATTTCTTTTCTTTTATTTTATTTTTAAACACTCAGTAACTTATTTTAAAAACAAATAAATATACAAGCAACTCATGGATGACCAGTTAAGGGCCTCAGAAAATACAGCCAGGGGATCCGGGAAGGTTGGAGGGGTCACAATGGTCCCGCTTAAAACCCAAACTTCTTAAACACCGAAGGTGTCGCCTATAGAACTCCTAGACACTGTATTGACAAAGACACTCATCTGAAGTTACCAAAAGTCATGAGTTTTTTTTTTTAAAATATATATATATATTTTTATATTTAAAAAAAAACAATAATAAAAATAATAATAACAAAACAAGAAAAAAAGAAAGGATTGGAATGCTCCCCCTTGAAGCGATTAGGTCGAGTATGGATGCATTTGAAGGTCGCGACTTCTCCTACTACTCCACATTTCTCCTCCTTATGATTAGAGTTGTCTTCTTTTCCTTTTTTTTTTTTATTGATACCTGTACAAACAAGCACATAATGTTCAAGCAATAAGCACACAAATTGACATAAAGAAAAAGAAATGAACTTTCTTAAAATAAAATAAAATATAATATGAAACTTCTTCCAAGAGTACGTAACGAACACTAGGGTTTCGGAATCCACCCTAAACAATTCTACCTATGTTCATGAATACTCAAGTGATGAACTCTAAACGTATTGATGAAGATGTTTGCAATCAAGACCATGGGTCGTGGCTCAAGACGCATTGATTCTCTCTAATATACGTAAAGTGCATGGTTCGTGCTACAATACTTGTGCCCTCCCCATAACTGAACCTAGGTATGTTTCGTACTTCGATTCAATTACAAAGAAAACCCATTAAGTTCAAAGAGAATATGAACATCACAAAAATCCTAATAGCAGTTTACATTAGGTATTCAAGAAACCAATTCACATGGATGGTTCTTACTCCATCCATTTATTGTTTAGGAAAACATGAAGATACACATAATCCCAACAACCTCAAGAAGCATGCTTTCAAAGGTAATCAATCAAGGAAAACACACATCAAGGATAGATTAATTTGGTGAATTGGAATTCATCAATTGTTGTCAAGAAACCAATTCACATGATGCTCACTTAAACAAGTTCAATCATTTGTTGCTAATTAGGAATTATGTTCTTGGTTATCTTACACAACTTCTCAACTTTAACTACATGCATACAACCTAAGGTGATTAAGCACAGGAAGCAAACACATATCATATAAGATTCAATTAGTGAATGGGATTCATCAACAACATCTAAAAATTCATACACTCAAAGCATAAAAAATTATATATATATTACAAAACTAAATTATAACTAGTGGAAGAATTTAATTAACCAGAATTTGATTAGTTTTCCGTTGCAATCCCCGGCAACGGCGCCAAAAACTTGTTGTCACCAAAAGCGGTGTCTTTTAAAATTTATAAACTCGCAAGCGCACGAATCGAATATAGCATAAGCGTGTAAGAGCGAGATCGTACCCAAGGGATTGCGTGTAAAGATAGAAAACCAATTATACCCAAATTAATTTCATTGCCAACCTAGTTGATTCAAATGGTGATTTGTTTGTTGATAAAGAAAATTAAATAAAGCATGAAACAAATATGGAAATGACAATAAACTGAAATTAAGATTTAAATTTATGAGAAAAAATAACTAAGGTATTAGAATCCACACCATTATTCCATAAGATCCTAATTATTTATCTTTCAATTCCCATGGAGTAGCAATCTAGAAATCAATCTACTGCTTTCTCAAGATTTATCAATTAAGCTTGTACTTTAGATCATAAGTAAATTTTCCTTCCCTTCATAAGTACAAATTCTAAGTATAATATGTAAACAAAATTATTTAACTACAAAGGATCAAAGTTTCCTAAGCATCCTATGTGAAAAAGTTTATTTGAATAACAAAATATCAAAGAAATTTGTAAACTAGAAATATAAACCAAGGATGAATTAATAGATTAATCCAAACTCTTAACTACCACAAATACATGTTATATGTCACAATACATGATAGAAGTGGTGAAAAGAAGATTAATCTATTAATCATATGAAGTGAAAATTATAATCATTGAACACCACAATATTTGAGAATTGATGATAAAAACTAGAACTTTATTTAATAATTGTGTTTCATCCAACCTTAGTTAAGTATTTTAGCTAGACATAATTAAGAATTTAAAACAAAACAAAGAAATTAAAATACATAATTTACATGAGAACTAGGAAAGGAAGAACAAGTTTAAAAGAGTTGTTAGCTCTTGGTTATTTCCTTTCCATCATTGTTCTCTTTCTTCCTCACTCTTTCTCTCTCTCTCTCTTGCCTTCTGCTGTGTATCACTCTTGAATTTCTGCACATATTCTTTGAGTTGCTGCCTATTTATAGAAGCATGAAGTCCCTTTCATTCCAGCTGTATGTGCAATCTGTCCTCTCATGAACCTGTCTTGGTGTTTGACAGCCTGTGGATTGAGTTTTTATCCAATTGCTCCAATTGTTGGATATGTTTTAGTCGACATCTTATTGAACAAGTGTCATGAAGGATATTTATTCATTTGAGCATGGAAAAATTCATTTTTCAGGTCTGCAAATGGACTGTACAGCATGAGCTGTAAAAGGCAAAGTCATGAACCTGTCTTGGTGTTTGACAGCCTGTGGATTGAGTTTTTATCCAATTATTCCAATATTTGGATATGTTTTAGTCGACATCTTATTGAACAAGTGTCATGAAGGATATTTATTCATTTGAGCATGGGAAAATTCATTTTTCAGGTCTGCAAATGGACTGTACAGCATGAGCTGTAAAAGGCAAAGTCATCAAATCCAAATTGAGTTCTTCCTCTCTTTTGCAACACATCGCTTATTCCTCCTCCTCCTCATGCCATTGGTGGAAGACACTTAATATCTACATACAACCACTCATTAAATACAAAAACAAAGATTGAAAATAGCCAATACAAATACTCTAATAAATTTACATAATACAAAAGAAAATACTAACAAATATAAATTTAAGGATAAAACTTGTATTTATTTTGTGCTCATCACAAGGGCCAAGAGATGGGGTGAGCTGGGGTCTGGGTTTGCGAGCACCCGTTGTTTTGGCAAGAGATCCGAGTCCCTGCGTACGTCTTCGTCAAGTGGTCTTGGAGCTAGGCCACGAAAGTCCTTCGAGGTGATTTCGTGAGTCCCCAATCACTTTTGTAGGCCTTGCTGTTTGGCAGGGCCAGCCAATATGAGCCTGGTCCCTGTTTAGGCGTCATGGGTTTTGGCAAGTAGTGTGCTGGGCCTCCTGGGGTTGTGGCGAAAAGCTGGACTTTCGGTATGATGTTTTGGTATGCACAAGATTGGAGCTGGGTACTTGGGTTTTCCAATTTCATCTGCACGGGCCTTGCCGTTCGGCAAGGCCTGGTTGAATATTCGGTTTGAAGTCTTGACGTTTAGTTGTTGTGGTCTTATAAAACTTTCGCCAGGTAAGCACTCGGAATTCGGACAGGAGCTGAACCCAATTCGGAGCCGGGCCTTGTTGAGGCGGGTGCTCTGCGGAGCCTTGGTTTAAGTTCAGCACTTGGTAGTTGCAGCAAGGGCTTGGGGTTGAAGCACCGTACTTCGGCGAGAGGTGCCGATCGGCAAGAGACATGCGGAGGAATTTTGGTGAACCTGCGATCAGTTTTGGACTCCAGATTTTGGGAAGCATGGGTTGAGTTCCTTGGATGGGCCTTGTCACGGTGAAGGGCTCCGTATATTCTGCGCGGCCCTTGCCGTTCGGCAAGGGTCCGTTGTGGAAAATTGGGAAGCTTCCTTCTTTGTACGTGAGATTTTGTGGAGGGTCTGGTCCCTTTGGAGGTTCGGCAAGGTTGGATGTGGAGGAAAAATTCAGTGAGGCGCTAGGGCCTTGGCTTGAACTTTCGGCAAGGGTGTTCCGTTCGGCAAGGGTGAGCTGGGGAGGTTGCCTTGCTCGAGCCTTGCGAATTTGGACCTAGGTGCCTTGAGATAAATGGTGCCGAACGGCGAGTGTCGCTCGAAGAAAATTTGGAGGTCGTGAGAACGTCACTGTGAAGTGTCGCAAGGGATTGGGGCTAGCTATCTGGGTCCTTCGGCAAGGTGCTAGCCACTTGGCAGAGGTACAAGGGAGGGTTTCCGTGCGGGCTTGGCTTCGGATCCGGGGCTGAGCCATAGATGAGATTCGGAAATGGCGTGGTGGCTGGTGAGCTTCGAGTCGTCAAGGCATGACCCCTGCCGTTCGGCAAGGGTTTGAGAGTATTGGGCTTAGGCTTCATGAGGTGAAAAACAGACCTGGGGTCTTGCTGAGCCTTCGGCAAGGATGCTGGCCTCTTTCTTCTTCTTTTTTTTTTTTTTTTTTTTTTAACCCCGTTCGGCAAGGGTCGATTGGATTTTTTTTTAGGCCTCCTGTGTCTTCGGCAAGGGTGCATCCGAAGAGTTTTTATTCGAGTACCGTGAGTTTGGTCTTTGGCAAAGAGGCATGGCCTAGGGTTTTTAGAAGGTGAGAGAGTAGAGTCTCTTTATCAGACCTGCCGTTCAGCAGTTTTGAGTTGGCTTGGGGATATCTTAGTCCTTGGTTCGGCAAGGTCTTAAGAAGAGAGGAGATTTTCACGGGTCTGGCCATTTTTCGGCAAGGGTGCCGATCGGTAGGGCCTGGCTTGTGAGTTTGCAGATTGTTCGAGAGCTCAGAAGGCCGTATGTCCGTACGCAGTGCCCGGCTAGTTCTTGCCGTTCGGCAAGTGTTCTTGTGACAAAATTTTGGATTTCGTTTTGAGCCGTCGAAGCCTTCAGCAGCTTGGGCTTGTTTCGGCAAGAAGTGAAGACTTGAGCTGTTTTGGGAGCTTGGAATTTCATCAAAAAGGCTGGGCTATTTTCGCCAGATAGAAGAGGCAGTTCGGCAGGTCCTGGCTGCTGGTGACGCCCCCGTAGATTCCGTACGACCCTTGCCGTTCGGCAAGGGTGCCGTGACTTCGAAATCGTCGGGTCTTGGAGGTTCGACTTGGCCATTAGAGCTGGGTCTAGCAAGGGAGCAAAGGTGTCCTGATAAGTTTGGTGGGCTTGGGTGTCCTGAGGGATTTCGGCATAGAGAAATTTTGACAATGAAAATCACCCTTGTCGTCAAATTTGTCGTTCAGCAAGTATAGAAACTTGTTTGCTGATGGGTGACTGAGTATGCCGATGACAATTCCATACCATACTTGGACTTGCTTGGGTGTCCAGATCAATTTGGTGGCTGGGTGAACATTGAGGCCCGGGATGCTTTGCTTGCAGTCAATGAGCAGTGCTAATTGGTGGCAGATATTGGTCAGCATGCATTCCTCAATAAAAGCCAGGCGAGATGGTCTCTTCGGCAAGATAGAATTTGGTGAGGCCAAGGGGCTGGGCTTTCGGCAAGATAGAATTGTGGCCGCCTTTTGTTGATGTTCTTTTCCGCCATGCAACCTTTTGTAACGTGAGAAGACATCTTTATATTGAAGGTGGGTCTGCTTCATGCAAAGCCATGCGAGTCATGCATGGTGATATCCATTTTGGGGCTGCCAAATGGTACTGGGTAGAATTTTTGGAGGTGGGTATGGCTTCTGAAAGCCATTGGCTGAAGCTAAATTATCAGAGATGAGCTCAGAGCATCGTGTGCCGATCTGGTCCTCGTATTTTGTCTTCAGATGGCGTGGTGGCATCCTTGTGTGCATCGGCATGCTGGGCTCCAATTGGGTCTTCTGCCCACATGCATATTAATTACCATATTGGCCCACCAATTGACCGTATGGCACAAGCTTCTGTTATTAATATACACTAATATTCATATTGTTGAATAAGATTGTGTATGGAACTATTTAAGTTTTGCTCAAGATAGGGCTAGGTCTGGGCTAGGCCTGAGTACTCAGCTTGCCTTAGGAGTTTGTTGTGGAGCTGAGCCTTCGGAAGGGGGCTAGGTCCCTTGGGTACTAACATAATTTGGAGTTGGGATGGCGAAGGCGATACAAAGCTTTGCATGTTGCAAGGTAATGTGCCTAGGCTCGAGGTGCCGAAGGTGGGCTTAGGCATGGGGTGCCGAAGGCATGTTGCAAGAGATGTGTTTAAGCACGGGGGTGCTGAAGGCAAAGAGGATGCTAAAGGCACAAGAGTGCCGAAGGCAGAGTGGTTTGCCAAATGCACAAGCTTGCATGTCGCAAGGCAATGTGCCTAGGCATGGAGGTGCCGAATGTGTAAAGCTTGCACGTCTCAAGGCAATGTGTTTAGGCAAAGGGGTGCTGAATATGAGCTTAGGCACGGGGTGCCGAAGGTGAGCTTAGGCACGGGGGGGGGGGGTGCTGAAGGTGGGCTTAGGCATGGGGGTGCCGAAGGTGAGCTTAGGCAAGGGGGGTGCCGAAGGTATAAGACTTGCGTGTTGCAAAAATGCCGAAGGGCACGGGGTGCTGAAGGTGCCAAGCTTGCATGTCGCAAGAGGAAGTGGCTAGGCACGAGGGTGCCGAAGGCATAAGACTTGCATGTTGCAAAAATGCCGAAGCGTATAGCCAGGCGGCTATACTCTTTAAATATAAACGAATATTTAAAGCGTATAGCCAGGCGGCTATACCATGAAAATATATATTCGAATATATTTTAACCGTATAGGCCGGCTATACCATTAAAATATTCGAATATGTTTAAAGCGTACAGCCGCGCGGCTATACTGTGAAAATACTAGAATATATTCGAATATTTTAATTGTATAGCCGCGCGGTGACAGGTCATATCAGGATTGTGACAAGTCAAATTAATCAATCTGAGCAGCCACAATTTGAGTAGTAATCTTACAAAAAACAGCAACAAATAACAATCGATGGATCTTTAAATTCGCAAATCAATGGAGAAGTACGCAAAACAGCCACAATTCTACATATTTCCGCAATAATTATTGTATGAGCCCCCATCATGTGACTTTGATATGCAACATATATATGAGCTTCACTATAGTCGTAGCACCAAAGCCACCTTTGAACCAGTCAATATTATATCATCCACGTATAAGAAAAGGATCACAATATCTGAACCTAGATGCTTCACAAATAAGCTAGGGTCAGAGTGAGATGATTCAAACCCAATGGCTGGAAGATAACCTGTAAATTTGGGCATTCAAGCCCTTGGAGCTTGCTTAAGACCATAAAGAGACTTCCGTAACTTGCAAACATAACTAAGATATTTTGTATCCTCAAAACCTTGTGGCTGATGCATATAGACTTCTTCCTCAAGATCACCATGTAAAAATGCTTTCTTAACATCAAGTTGACGGAGTGACCATCGATTCATTACTGCGATACTTAAGATCAACCGTGCTATGGTGTGTCTGACCACAGGGCTAAAAGTTTCATTGAAATCCAGTCCAGGGGCTTGGCTGAAGCCTTGGGCAACTAATCTTGCCTTATATCTAGCCAAAGTACCATATGAGTTCTTCTTAATTCGATATACCCAACGACAACCAACAATATTTTTATGAACTGGCATAAGAACTAACTCCCAAGTACCCTGAGCATGTAATGCCTCAATTTCATCCGTCATAGCTTGAATCCAATGAACAGATTTAGAAGCAACCTTATAAGTGGCTGGTTTAGTAGCATCATGTAGAACAGGAAGAGTGGTATGATAGCACTGATAATCTTCAAACTGTATAGACTTAACAATACCTGCCTTTGATCTAGTCTGCATAGCATGAGTGTTAATAGGAGGAGACACATAACTAGAGACAGAAGGGGAGGCAGGCAAGAGAACTTGTAGTTTCTGATCATTAATCACAGATAAGACAGAATCACTGGAAGACAAGGTAGGATTCTGAGTAGATTCTAAAGATGAAATAGAAACACTCTGTGATCTATGATTTTGTGAAGAAGCATGTTGTGGAGATATAGAACCAGATATATCACTAGGATTTAAGGCATGTATACAGGAAGGAAGTGAAACACAAATTGGTAAAGTCTGAGTCTTGGAAAAGCATGAAACTGGAACTGAATCTACTGAGATGGAATAAGACTTAAAAGGAAAAACAGTTTCATCATGAATGACATGTTGAGAAACAATAAACCTTGCGGTGGATTTATTGTAACAAATGATCCCTTTATAACCTTGAGAATATCCCAGAAAAACACACTGAGCTGTTCTTGGTTGAAGCTTATGTTCATTATAAGGTCTGAGATATGGGTAAACTATAGTACCAAAAATCCTAAGAGGTTTAATATTAGGAGCCTTGCCATACAAGCTTTGAAAAGGAGACTGATATCTTAAAACTGAACTAGGCATAAGATTGATGAGAAAAGCAGCATGAGCAACAGAATGAAACCAAAACTTATCAGGAAGAGCAGAAGCAACTAGTAAAGTAAGAGCAGTTTCAATAATATGGCAATTCTTCCTCTCTGTCAAACCATTTTGCTAAGGGGTGTATGGACAAGAGAGCTGATGAATTATCCCATTTGAATCCAAAAACGAAGAAAATTGCCTACTAATGAACTCATATGAGAGCTCGTCTTCTTAAAATTAATTATCTTGGTTAAATATATATATATGTATTAGTAAAATAGTTCTTGTTAAAGTAGTTACGTGTCAAAGCAAAAAACATGTTAAGTAGGCATGGCTATGGTTACTAGCTTTGTCAATTCACCAAGAAGAATAGAATAGGATTGGAGGAATTGGAAGAGTCACAACGTAAGACATTCTTCCTTATCTGCAAGACTACATTAATAACTATATATATTACTTGGATGGTAAGCATAGAAACCGCCAATACACTATCCAATAGGAAAGGAGTTATTGTCGACTTATTCCTTGTATATATATAGGACATTAGTTGCACAACAAATGAACAAAGAAAGCAAGAGAGAAATAGTGGTAGAAAGAAGTAAGAAAAAGAGTGAGAGACTGAGTTTGTGAATGTGGTGGAAAATTGGGAAACACCTTACATTTCTAGCAAAAGCTTTGGTGTCAAGGTAAGGGGTTTTTTGGAGGCCTTTTACAGAGATTGATTTAATTAAATTTCGTGAGCATTATATTATGCATGATATTACAGTTTGGTTGACATTTCTTGTATTGGGTGTTTACATATTTTTAACTATTTGAACAATGTTGGCATAATTGTATACACATTGGTGATATTTAAAAGATTACATTGTTTTTATGAGATATGTGAAAAGAACTATATCATGTCATGGAAATTAGTTGGAGTTCTTGGGTTGAGAAAATAATGATGGAAAAAGAGGGTAATGGAAATGATCTTTTGTATAGTTAAGTCTAACTCTTGGCAGGTACCAGATCTCAGACATCCCACAGTGCACATGGTTTTTATTAGGTGATACGGGATTGGCGACAAGGAGTTAGACAAGATGACTAACAAAAGGGGATTTATGGGATGATTGAGATGAGGGTTAGTTCATATAAATGGGCATTCGGGACCAAGTGGCATACGCATGGTATGGGACGCGCAGGTCTGCTGTCCAGTTATATGAATTAACAGGAATTAGATGAAGAACATTCATGCATTATTATTAATAATGTGATATTTGGTTGTGTGATTGTATGTCACTTAATTTAATTATATCAATTTCCTGTAAAAAGGTTTATGTCCCTACCTGAGTTGTGGTTTCGCTCATCCCCTAACAGATTTTTGCAGGTACCAAACCTAAAATCTAGAGCTTGTGATGATTTTGGCATATCTATAGAATGTATTGTGTACATAGCTTGTGGATGAATAATGAGCTACCCTTTTAGCGAACTCTCGAGTAGTTCTAACTTGTAAAATAATGTAAATTTTTTAAGATTTTAGATGTTGTCGTTTCCGCTGAATATTCTATGTGAAAAATTTATTTTATTTATTTAAAGGTTTCTTCACATTTTAGTTATAGTTTTTATTAAATTCTATAATTAAGATGTGAATCACGTTTTAACCCAAGATTACATAAATCCGTGGGTTGGGGAGCGACAACTCATCACCCCCCATCACTTTGAAAATACTGAATAGTAGCCTTAAACTGATTAGTGACAAGAGCATAGAACTTGAGAAATTATTCAAACACTCCAAATTTATTAAACAGTGGATAAAGTCACAAGTAACCGGTACACTCATAAATGAAACTGACATAGTATCTAAAACCATCTATAGATTTATGTCGGGAAGGACCCCATACATCATTGTGTATCCTCTGAAAAGGAACACTAGACTTAACATGATCCTTAGGAAAAGAAAGCTTGTGCATTTTACTATGTAAACAAGTAGTACATAGTGCTTGAGAAGAATCAACAGAAACAGATAAAGCAGAATCTTGAAGCATTCTTTGCACAACGGTATTTGTTGGATGCCCTAACCTTTGATGCTAGATAGAGACGTTGACATGTTGTCCAAGATATGCAACTAGAGCTGAAGAAATAGAAGAAATTGTAATACCCCGAAAAATTTAAGGTGGATTTTCATATTTTAATGAAAAATAATATAATTGTGGAGAATGATTATGGGTATTTTTATTAAGAAATTTTGGATTGAGATTATTAAATTAAGTGTGTTTAATTTCAAGTTGGACAAACATGACCAAAATACCCCTAGGTGTGGATAATTACCAAAGTACCCTTGTAGAAAAAATTGAAGGAGGCAATGTGTAAGCCAAGAAATTCTTCTCTCCTTCATTCTTCCCCCCTTCCCACTTACATTCTCTTCAAAATCTGATTTTGATCTCAATTTGGATGAGTTGTAGACCTAGAATGGATGAGTCACCTAGTCTAGTCTAAGATTCTTCTCAATCTCTTCTTCCCATTCATTGTATTAGCACCCTCTTCTAAATGAATGACTCACCTATTCTAATTAAGGCTTTTCAATCATAAATTCACTCTTATCCTCATCATTCATTGTATCATCCCTTTCTTCCTCATTCACCTTAGTTTCATCCTTATTCTTCTTTTGTTCCTCTTCAAAATCCAAAATTCGTCACTTTCTTGAAGCTGCTGAGAACTCATATTTTGGAAGCTCAAATGAGAAAACTTCCATCATAAAAGTTGTTCATTTCCATGATTCCGATAACATACTCAAATTTCAGCTCAATCCGATTAGTATAGGCTCTGAAACGTTGGTATGATCATAATAAGTTTACCATTTCCTGATTTCACAGCAGTATGCTCGGTTTCAGTTTGTTTCTGTGATTTCATGTACTCAAATGACTTTAGTTCCTTCATCAAAGTTGTTTGAAATGCTGTCTATTATAACATATCAAAATTTCAGATTGATCGGACTTCTATAGCCACCTTGGGAATGTTTAGAGTGGAACTTGTTTATAGTTTTCAACCTTAGGTACTTCCCTCGTTTTCAGTCCAAAAACACTCATATCAAAAGCTCAAAACACTATGGTTTCTTCATGATAGTTACTCCAAATTCTCCCCTTTATAACATATCCAAAGATCATCCAAACACAATCATTATAACTCTCTAAAAATTGGTATGAACAAAACTTGTTCAATTGATTATGTTGAATCTCTTGTTATAGACATGTGTACTTTCTCTCAAATGACTTGTTCCTTATCATTCAATTGCTCAAATTAGCCACTATCATCTCAAGTAAATGGTTCTTTGAAGGCTTGAAGCTCATCTTTTTATTGTCTCTTTGATTACTAGTTTTAAACCAAGTGTTGGTTAGAATGCCTCAAGTATATATATATATATCTTTCAAAGTGTGTTTTTGTGAAGTTCTAAACTATTTCGATGTGATTTTTGTTCCAATTTCATTTTGGGATTTTGGTACATCAAAATGAATATCTCAAGGGTTAGTTCAAAGTTGGTTTTGTGCCATTTGAATTTAAATTGATTTTTTTGTGAAATTTCAAAGTAGAGACTATCCTGCTGGAATTGTTTTGATTCTGCTGCATACCATGTTTTGAAGTGTTTGAAAACTTCCTAAACTTGGATTTTCATGAAATTTTAGTATGTTTTACTTTCTCATATTTTCTTCAGATCTGGAAATTTTTATCCAGTTTGGTTGTAAATTGTAATTTTGGTGATTTTTCAAAATAAAGTGTACAAACCTGAAAAAAAGAACGTTATGCAGCCTAGTCTGTTTTGGTTTCTATTTTGACATGCTTCCCTAACCCTAACTTTTATCAAATTTTGACATCTTTAATGTTTCTATGTCTAGTTGTGATCTGGAAAGTTTTACATTATTTTGATTTGAATTCAATATTTGGTGAATTTTCAAAGTTAATGTGTTCCAACCCAAATGTTTAGCAAAACTGAAATTTTAGTTTTAAATTGATGTTTTAAATTTTCTTTATGAGTCTAAAGCCGAACCACCTGATTTTAAACATCCCAAAGAGTAGAACTATTATAGGAGGGGAATAGATTAGTTTTTCTTTGACGCTTGGTTCTATGCTTGCTTGGATGTGAGGTTAAGGAAGTAACAATCGGGTCAAACAACTTGTCAAGTGTATTTTGGGGTTTTAGGTCTACGTGCGCTAGTAAGACACTCAAATTTGTTTCCTTATTTCCAATGAAAATTTTAATCAGTAAATTATCTTAACTAGGTGTTCTACTCTGCGTACATTCGAGGATCGAAACCGCACAAGATTAAGCTAGTTGGACTTGAGGTAGGGTTTCCTGATTTCCCGATGATTGGGCTATATCACTTTTAATCTTGGTGCTTATATATATATATATATAGTATTATAAATATGAATATTATTGTTGCTTTGCTCGATGAATATTATTTGATGTTATGTGAATATTATTATTGATGTTTTTTCATGAATATTATTTGATGTTGTGTGAATATTATTATTGATGTCTTTCCATGGATATTATTTGATATTGGGTGAATATTATTATTCATGTGATTAAGCCTGATATATTATTGTTATTATATGTGGCATTATTCAGCAGAAATAAATGATGTTTGTGCTGCACTGCATATGCATCAGAAATACAGTAGTGTTTGGAGTGTGTGTGTGTTGTTTGAGATATATTTAAGGAGTGGGAGAATGCTTTAGATATATCTGAATAAAATGTGGAATATATTCAGGTGATGAGAGCAGAGCTTGAATATATTGAGGTGATGGGAGCAGGGCCTCTAATGATAAGTGAAAGTTGAGAAATTCGTAAGCAAAAGAAAATTAGGTTAAGGGACGGATGGGCGCTAGTTCATATTTTAGGATATTCGGAGCCACAGTGGTAAAACGCATGGTATGGGACATGCATGCTTGTTGCCCTAGGATATGAATTAGTGGGATTAGAAGGGAGTGAGTTCATGACTGTTCCGGTTCATTTTTACACATGATTTTTCATGTTATTCACCTTTTATTTTGAGTTAGTTCTTGACATTTTATAGCTTTTTACTTCCTTTTTGTGTTTTCTTAGATTTTACCTTGGTTAGAATGAAAATGAGCTAAAAGTGCACTATTTGTTATAAATTCTGTTTTTGTTCATTTTCGTAGGTCAACTTCTTGGCCTTGGATCAGCATGCTCCGGTGCTCGGATGGGATCATGATCTTCATGAGACTTGTTCCAATGGATGTTAACTACAACATATCCAAATTTGAGCTCCATTGGACAAGTATTACCCATCCAACCGATCCAGCATGTTACCACAGCTCTGGAAATCCGATTTTGGCCAGCTTTTACCTCCAATGTGTCACTTGATTCTTCTTGTTACCATAACACTTGGTAACAAGAAGTTACCTTAGCTTTGAGATATTTTCTGAAGCAATTGGCATCTTTGTGAGGACAAAGCTTCATCATGGCAAGGGGACAATGGGCTAAGGCTTTATCAAAGGTGGTAGTTTTATATTAAAAGGAAAAAGCTGGAAAGGAGGAGAGAGGGAAGAGAAGTCAAAGAGCAATCTGATTTGGGGGAGCTTTGCAACGGAGAGAAAAAATTCATCTATCATTCTACACATTGAGAGCAGATTTTAGAGAGTTTGGAGCTTGGAGAAAGCCAAGGTGCAGCCAAGAAAAGTGGAGAAGAAGACTTCCACCATTGATGATCTTGAAGCTTTCATCATTTTCTGAAAATCTGTAAACTCTTTCTAATTTCATTTTGAGTTTGTATTTGGAATAAGTATGAGCAACTAAACTCCATAGCTAGGGCTTAGGTTGAAGCCCTAAACATGATTACCTTATTGTTTTGATACTTAAGTGTATGAATTTCTGGATATTGTTGATGAATTCCAATTCACCAAATTAATCTATCATTGATGTGTGTTCTTCTTTGATTGATCACCTTTGAAAGCATGCTTCTTGAGATTGTTGGGGTTATGTGTATCTTCATGTTATCCTAAGCAATAAATGGATGAAGTAAGAATCATCCATGTGAATTGGTTTCTTGAATACCTAATGTAAACACCATGCCATTAGGATTCTTGTGATGTTCATATTCTCTTTGAACTTAATGGGTTTTTCTTGTAATTGAATCAAAGTACTAAGCACACCTAGATTCGATTATAGGGAAGGCACAAGTATTGTAGCACTCGTACTGCACTTTACGTATATTAGAGAGAATCAATGCGTCTTGAGTCACTCGTACTGGTCTTGATTGCGAACATTTTCATCAACACGTTTAGAGTTCATCACTTGAGTATTCATGAATATAGGTAGAATTGTTTAGGGTGGATTCCGAAACCCTAGTGTTTGTTACATTTGAATTTCACATCTTGATAATTCATCTCTGCCATTCTCATTTAAATTCGAAGTCCATTTACTTTCATGCAATAGAAATAGGTCACTTGAACCAAATCAAACCCCCCCCCCCCCAAAATGTGTGTGTAAGTTGTGTGTTCGACACGTTATGTGTATTTGTTACTGAATTTTATTTGTTTCCGTACTTGTTTTGGACTTTTGGTCCACGTTATGTTCTTGAATTTTCTGTGCTGAATCCAACCGTATAAAGAACGTGAATTTTGGACGTACGGTTGGAAAGTTATAGGTCAAAAACTGGACAGAGGTCGAAACTGAAAAAAAAGGAAAAAACGGTTCTGGCAAAAGCGACCGGTCTCCAGGATCTAACGACCGGTCGCTCATCACACATTTTTCAATTTTTGATTCTGTGCAAAAACGACCGGTCGTCACTGTTCACGACCGGTTCGCACTGTTCACCGTTCAAATTGCACTGCTCACTGTTCACATAGCACTGTTCACAGGTGATAAAATGGTGATAGAAAATGCTGTTTGTGTTTTTCTTTAGTTTTCTTGTGTTGTTTCATTTCTTTACTCATTTTTAGTTTCCATTTTGCATTTGTGCTTTTGTGGTGTGTCAATTAAGTGTTCTTTACGTACTCAAATTAGAACTTATAGGAAGCCGACAAGTTCTTCGTGGGATTGAACCCGTACTTACATAATCTATACTTCATTATATTCGTGCACTTGCGGGTATTTTTAATTGGTTGTTTACACATTAATTTGTGTCCTTTTAGGAATGCAACAATGACATCATCGCATATGCAAAGTTTATTTATTTGGTATGATTACATAATTATCATATACCTTATGTTGCTTGATGCATGACACTTTGATTAACTGTGATAGCTGATTTTGAGGGGTTTGACGGTATTCTACTAGGCATTAGAATGCTCATACCCTAATAGATTGTGCATGATTCAATTGATTCAAGACGAAGTTTGAGGAAGTGGGTTTCAACTAAGCTGCTAGGATTTTGTTGTTGATTTGTGTAATTTATATTTGTAAGTAGTCAATCGTTTGTTAAAGATCTTAGTGTGTAGTTAATTACAAGCTACTGCGACTTTATTTTGTAATGTTAAGTAAATTTTGTATTTTTGTGGCTCTATTTCTCATCATATCATGGTTGTAGGATTTTATTGTTATGACTATGGTATGACTCAGGCCATGATTCGGAAATATTCTTTTTTTTAAATTCGGGTTTGGGAAAAAAACACCTCGAGATCTTTGAGACGCAGAAAGAGGAATGGGATATCAACCTTGATTACTCTTGCCTTCAAGAAGAATTGCCTTGGTTATCTTGTCCTGTATATAAAAGCCAGAGACGTCAAATGTTATAAAACAATTATTGTCTTTACATAGTTGATGGACGGATAAGATATTTGCTTTGAGCTTAGGAACATGCAAAATAGATGGGAGATGCAGTGAAGTAGATTGGGCACAAGAGATTGTAGCAGTGCCAAGATTCTGAATAGTCAAACCTGCCTCATTGCCAACAGTAACATTCTCATCAACATCACAAGGAGTCACACGATCCAATTGAGATGAATTGCCAACCATATGATGAGAAGCACCATTGTCTGCAATCTAAACGTGCTCAGGAGAGAAAAGAAGTCAGAGCAGTCATAGCATTCAAAGAAGAAGGAGGTGCTTGGCCCTGAAATGAGTAGTTTGACCTATAGAAACAGTCAAGAGCTCCATGCCCCCATTTGCCATAGATTTGGCATTCAACAACACTGGTAGTAGAAGATGAGGAATTGGTATTACGGTAATAGCAATTATAGCTGTGTCCACGCTTGCTGCAAATTTGACACTCAGGCACCACATGAGATTGATAGGAATTAGATCCTCCACAAAAACCAGAAGTCCTACCACCCCGAAACTGAGGAGACATGTTGACCACCATTAAACCTTCCACGACCAGAGGTTTGTGCAAAAAAACCTCGAGAACCAGAGGCACAAGAAAAAGAACTGTCACATCCCGGGAAAGGCTCCGCTGTAGCACGATATTGTCCGCTTTGGGCTCCTCTCTTTGCCCTCATCGTTTTATTTTTGGGAACTCACGAGCAACTTCCCAGTGGGTCACCCATCCTGGGATTGCTCTAGCCCTCAACTTGCTTAACTTCAGAGTTCCCATGACTCCGAAGTCAGTGAGCTCCCAAAAGGCCTCGTGCTAGATGGATGCGGGTATGTACATATAAGGCACATCAACCCCCTCTCTGTTGGTCGATGTGGGATCTTACAAGAACTCTGCTGACCACTAAAAGACTGAACATGTGGTAAAGGCCGAGAAGGTGTATGTAAAATACCCTGTCCTGAAGACACAGAGGAACCTTGAGCACAAGAAGAATTAGTTGCATATAACACAGGATGATGAACAATATGAGCCTTAGCAGTTTGTTCATCGAGCGAGAAGCTGTACTATGAAATCCTTGAGAGACAATGGAGTATCTCTCGTGCGATCAAGACAGTCTTGATCATGTCATATTCGGGTGGTAATCCATTCAAAGCAGTAATAATGAAATCATCATAAGAAATCTTGATACTAGCAACATTCAATTGATCTCGAAGATGTTTGAGATGAAGCAAAAATCGATCGATAGAATCTCCACCTTTTTGTGCAGTTTGCAACTCAATTTTGAGATGGTTAATCCGAGCTCGAGAAACCAAAGCATAGCGATCAGAGAGGTTGATCCAAGTGTCGCGAGCTGTTTTGCTTCCAATGACGTATTCAATCGCCTCGTCAAACAAAGAAGCAATGAGTAAACTCAAAAGTGCCTTATCAGTACGAATCCACTCCTTATACCATGATAACTAAATCTTGATCACCACCATGGGCTCTGATACCATGATAACAGAAGAAGTATTTGGAAAACTAAGGAAGAAGAAGACTGAAAAAAAGAGAGAGTATATTGAGATTTTCTGTATGATTTTCACTGAATAAATATTACAATGCACAGTTTAGCTTATATACAATTGTAAGGATTGAAGGCTTAAGTAACTAACAGCCATGCTTAACAGATGCCAACACTAGCACGTGAATAGCACATGGGTACTCTAACAATACTAAACTAACTTGAGCTGACGTGTTCATCCATCATAGGCATGGTGGAGTGACAGATGACTTGGTGGGTTTTGCAATACCTAGCTCCAGCTACAAGTACAAGCATTACTTTAAATTTCTAATGTTTTATTAGCTAACTTAAGATTTTAAGGTTAGTATAACATAGTATCAACCACGCTTTGATTTATCCTTTCTCTCATATGCCTTATCGTTATTGACCAATTTCGTAACAGTTTAAGATCCAATGATTGTCTAACATCTAGCCATTTAGATTTCCTTTTGAGAAGATGTTGATATTTTTTTGTTCACTAAGCCATTTAGGTAGAATAATGCATCATAGTTAATAATGTACCTAATGTATTAAGTTTAGAGAGACAAAGAATATGGGAAAGTATTTGATATTCCTTGAATGAATATTTACAGCAATATGACACAAAATAAATCTCAATATGAGAATCAATCTCAATATGTTTCGTGCGTTCATGAAAAACAGGATTTTTGGCTATGTGAATAGCCGCTTGGTTGTCACAAAATAAATCTGCCGGCTGAGTTTGTGGAACCTTGAGATCTTGCAAAATATATCGCATCCATGTAATTTCCAAACATGTTGCAGCCATAGCTCGATATTCTGCTTCAGCGGAAGAACGGGCCACATTGGCTTGTTTCTTTGACTTCCAGGAAATTAAAGAGTTTCCTAAGAAGACACAGAATCCTGAAACAAATTGCCGAGTCGTTGTACACCGTGCCCAATCTGAAGTCGCAATAAGCTTATAAAATGAGATCGTTAAAGGAAGGAAAAAATAATCCTTGACCAGGATTGCCTTTTGTTGGGGTCTTTTTCCGTCGGAAGGCTCGTTCGGGCTTCTTGATTCTCGGACCACCATAGAGTGGTGGATCAAGCCTTCGTTGCCCCTTTGTCTGAGTTAGCGAGGACTAGGCCCAAGCATCCCGAGGGAAAAGCATGTCCCAAGGGAGTACTCTGTTCTTCTTCCAGCGGCTGCGTGTTTGATGTTGACATTTTCGGCAGCTTGACGAAAAGTTGAAGATGACTTGATGATGTAGATATGAGATTATATTAGCTTGGCATGAGAGCTTGGAGTGTGGGAGCTAAAGATTCACAAGTTTAGCAAATGAGAATGCATGTGCTTGGCTTGGTGTTGGATATGCTTGAGTTTGGGGTGTTGATGATTTGTTATTTGTGACTATGGCTATGGCTATGGCTATGGCTATGACTATGGCTATGGGGATTTAAGAGTTTCAAGAGGAGGATGGGAGGAAAAGCTTGATGCTTGAAGGCTATGGTATTTATAGCTTGGAAGGGTATGAGGAGGAAGGAAAATATTGGTTGTGATGGTTGAGGAATGGCTAGGAGGGCTGCTGGAATGCTTGCAGCAGCCAAATGGAGAAAGAAAAGTAGTTCAATGGTTGCTGGAGTGCTTGAGCAACCAAGAGATGTTGGTTGACAGCTGCTGGGATGCTTGCAGCAGCTAAAAGATGGAGATTGATGGCTGAGATAGCTGCTGGAATGCTTGCAGCAGCCAAAAAGAGAAAAGAAGATGAGTTTTCATGGTTATTGAGAAGCTTGCAACAACCAAGAGAGGTTGGTTTTGGCTGGGCAAATGCCTCCCAATTTATAGAGGGGGAAGGCTCTCTTTGGTTTCCAATAGGTAAAAGGAAGTGTTGGAGCTAGTTTATTTCCTATGGGTAAAAGGGAGCATTGGGACATTCTTATTTCCAATGAGTAAAGCTAAGTATTTGGGAAATGACTATTTCCTATGGATAAAAGGAAATGCTTGGAAAATATCTCATTTGCTTACCCACATTGGAGAACTCTAAGTAATGGGCTTGGACTTTGGTGCTCCCAAGTAGCTAACCCAAAGTCTCCATTATCCAAGAGCTTCCGTGGGCCTTGTGGACCTCCGTAACCTTCTACACCACAATCTCTCATGCAAGCCCCGTAACCACATTATTTGGGTTCATGTGAGCTTGATAGGTGATTGACATATGAAAAATGTATTATTGGCTTCGCATGACATGGACACTATTATTTATTTAATGAATTAATTCCCAAAATACAGCTTGGATTAACGCATGACCAAAATTATATGTTATATCGGGCTTTAAATGTCTTTGGGCTTCTCTTTTGACTTTTTTGGGCCTCAACACCTTTAATGAACCGTAAAACTCTCAAAGCAGCTTCCCAATGAGGTGTACGAGGATTCTGCATAAATTGACTCAGGATTTGCACAGAGTATACTATATCAGGCCTTGTCACTGTGAGGTAAATTAATCTCCCAACCAATCTCCTATATTTTGTGGGATCATGTAACAACTCGCCATCTTCAGGATTTAATTTTAAATGCTCCTCCATTGGGAAAGAATTAGGACGAGATCCCAATAATCCTGCGCATCCTTCAAAATATCTAATGCATATTTTCGTTGTGAAACAAAAATTCCTTTTCGGGACCGAGAGACTTCAATGCCAAGAAAATACTTTAGATTTCCAAGATCTTTGATGCGCAATTGTTGCAAGAGAGTATCTTTGAGGGACTTAATGGCGTGTTCATTATTGCCTGTTACAATAATGTCAATGAGCACTGCAGTAAAGGATTTGCCTGTTGGATAACATGAGAGAATTTCGCAAACCAATTGTGGGAAGCTTGCTTTAAACCATACAAGGACTTGTTGAGCCGACATACCATATTCTCCCCTCTGCGGCGAAGACCAAGGGGAACGTCCATGTAGACGACCTCATCAAGATCACCATGAAGGAAGGCATTTTGAACATCCAGTTGATGGAGGAACCAATTGCGAGAAGCAACAACTGCTAAAAGACACCGCTCAGGAGTAAGTTTGGCGGTGGGAGAAAAGTCTCTTGATAATCAATCCCTTCAAGTTGGGTGTAGCCCTTAGCAACAAGATGGGCTTTGTAGCGTTCAATAGAACCGTCAGAATGGTATTTTATCTTGTAGACCCATTTGCAACCAATAGGCTTATGACCGGCGGGTAAAGGAGCGAGAGTCCAAGTATCGTTGTGCATGAGGGCATCAAGCTCAGCTTGCATAGCATCCCTCCATTTGGAATCTTAGACTGCCTGATTATAGTTAATGGGCTCATGAAGACCAGAAATATTAGCAAGAAAAGAAAAATGGGAAGGAGAAATACGAGAATAAGATAAAAAATTAGAGAGAGGGTGCCTTG
Source organism: Prunus fruticosa (assembly GCA_018703695.1). NCBI lineage: Eukaryota > Viridiplantae > Streptophyta > Magnoliopsida > Rosales > Rosaceae > Prunus > Prunus fruticosa. The sequence goes on from CM031922.1 coordinate 8,953,644, forward strand.
TACCTCGTTTAGAACTGGACAACGGAGTCAATGATTGATGGGGTCCACAATGAGCAAAGTTCATGTAGTAATCTGCTGCCATGCAGGTTGGGTACTGGGGCGGGTCGATTAGCGAGGGGGTGGAGGTGTGAGAATGGGAGGAGCTATAGGTTCAATAGGTGGGACCAAGGGAGGATCGGAGTGGGAAACTGGGGAGGTAGGTAAGGGAGTTGGTGGAGGGGGCGCGATGGGGGAAGTGGGTAGATCGGTGGTGCCGAGGTAGGAGAAATGGCAGGGGGGATGCTGGGTAAGGGGGAGAGTGGAGCGAAAAAGTCAACAGAGGGGTCAGAAAATGGTGCGAGAGGGAGAAGAGGTGAAGTGATATGGTCTGTAGCACCACTATCTAAAATCCAACAATCCGAAAAAATTGAATGAACAGAGGGATGGTTATACAGACCTGCTGCATTTGCATATGCATCAATATTACCCTTAGGCAAGTGAGCCATATTGGCCATGGCAGTGGTCAGCTGATTATATTGCTCGGTGGAAAGTCCTAGAAGAATGGCCTGAAAAGGATGGCTGCCAGAGGTGTTGATGGACCCATGGGAAGATAAAATAGGAGTGGAGCTGTGAGGATTGTAGCCATTGGTGGACTGGGACCCAGCGACATTTGTTGCTGTATTTGCTGTTGCATGGATGGCATGGAAAGCATGGTGTGAGGGCTGGTCCATGTGTTGTCCGTGTCTATGACTATTGCCTTGGTTTGGCTGCGAGCTTTGGACTTGAAATTGGGGTCATGGCGTGGGTGTCCAGGTGGGTATCCATGGAGTTTAGGACATGTCTCAATTTTATGCGTGTCCTTCTTGCAATATCTGCAAAATAATCCCTCATTGTTGGAATTAGAGGAAGAATGAGAAAACGAGTTACCGGAAAATTTGTTGTTGGAATTCTTGAAATTTCGGACAGCCGCTGCTATTGAAAATTTTTCAGCAATTGAATTGTTTCCAATTTCTCGTTGTTTCTCCTCTTGAGTGACAAAATTGTATGCTTCCCGCACATTCGGAAGAGACTTCATAAGGAGGAGTTGTCCTTGGACAGCATTATAGGAGTTATTAAGTCCCATGAGAAACTGCATTAACCGATCTTGCTCCTTTTGTTTTTCTATGGCCTGGACTTCTGTATGTTTACTAGTTGGAGGAGGACGATAAAACTGAAAGCTCATCCCAATAAGATTTTAATTTAGTGAAGTAAGCAGCGACGGTAGATGTACCTTGCGTATGTGAAGCAATTGCCTTCTGGATTTGATAGCTTCTGGGTGCGTTACCTTGAGCGAAACGCTCACGGAAATCTTCCCACACTTCGTGGGCTGTTGATGCAAAGACAATGCTAGATGCAAGATCGGGTGCTACCGAATGCGCGAGCCATGAAAGAATCATATTGTTACAACGCTCCCACAACTCATATTCATCGGGCTGCTTGGTTGATGATGGAGCCTCGAATTTGCCGTTGATGAAGCCAAGTTTGTTTTTGGCAGAGAGAGCCATCTGTAGATTGACTCCAAGTAGCATAGTTTTCACCGTTGAGCAATTCGGTGACTAATGATTGATTGGGATTTTCTCCATGATGAATGTTATAGCGACTGTTGGTATCTGAAGAGGTTGAAGAATTTGGAGTTCCCATGGAGATGTTGAAAAGATGAAATTTTGATTAATGGGTTGTATGACGGCTATGGAGGATGAGACGCTTCAAAAGCTAGGGTTGCTCTGATACCATATTAAGTTTAGAGAGACAAAGAATATGGGAAAGTATTTGATATTCCTTGATTGAATATTTACAGCAATACATAGCCATTATATGGCGATAAGGGAGAGCTATTACAGGAAAGAAATAATGTACAATATTCCTATGCTATAATTAGGGAATATACAACTAATCAATGGGATTTTGTCTAACATAATGAAGGACAAAAATTAAAATCTAATCCATGATCGGAGTTTAATAATAAGTCATCTTGTCAGGGTTTAAAGACAGGTCACCAATTAATGCTTGACATGCTAGAGCAGGCAATGGTCATGACGATCACAGGCAATGGTCATGATCATCACCAATATGTAAATTGATTCGTCGGGACAGGAGGAGCTAGCATTAGAGATATTAGGTATGGTGCAGTCAAAATGGTTGTGTGTTCATCATGGCGCAGAATTGTGTAGAGAGATTTCATGTAAAGCAAATGCACTTAATTATTAGTGAGAGAAAAACAAAATGCACCAAATGCTTTAACTATAATGCTTTACAAAGTCTCATTATATGAGACTTTGTTGCCTAGTTGTCATCTCTTGGGGGAATATGATCCCTACTCATCCCTCTGTCATTGAAAGAAAATGATTTTTCTAGCTTTTAATCAAGTGGTGTTTCTCTTTCTAATGTCTGAAGAGGTCCAAATTTGAATTCCTTCCTGCGTCAACCAAAGTCCCATTTTCTCCATTTCGGCCTTATTTTTTTGTGCCAAAAAGATAAAAACCTTCATAGAAGATTTCCTTGCCTTTTTTGTTTTTTCTGCCCCTTTGTTATACTATAATTTTCGCTTTCTCTACAAGCTTGTAATATGCTTGAAAAGCCTTTGGACAGCTATATATATATAAGAAGGCACCCCTCATCTCTCTCTCTCTCCCCTCCACATCATTGTCATCCCGAACCCCATTACCACCGCAGAAAATGTTTGAATTTTTTATCTTTTCAATTTATTGATTTTTGAATTTGCAGAGAGAGAGAGAGAGAGATGATGGATGGCTCGGGGCTTTGAGTTTGGATGAATTTGGGCAGTCGGGGCTAGGGATTGGGGTAGAGAAAGGGGTGGCTTCGGGCCGATATATATTTTTTTATTATTTAAAATTATTTATTTGATTTTAAAATTTCTTATGTGGAGGTGGGTTCCACTTGCCACGTCATCCACTCCATTGATGGATAATGATCCATATGTACGAAATTACAAAAATACCCCTACCACATCAACAAAGTTAATAGAGTTTTGGATGGAGTTGACGGAAGGGGGCAAAGTGGGTCACTAAACCTCAATCAAGGGATGAAACTAGGTCATTTTGAGTTTAAAGGGGCAAATTAGGATTAGACCAAAATTTCAGGGGTATTGGTGTAATTAAGCCTAAATAATTAGAAGGGACCTGAAAGCAGATAGTTCAACTCCAAAGCCATGGAGGAGTCCGGTAAACTGTTACTAAAGTTCCTGTGGCCCCCTGTTTTCCTGCTAGTTTCGTGACATATGGCAAGCCACTTAACACCACTTAACTCTGTTAACTCCTTTTGCTTCTTTTTACTGTTTGTTTTTTTGCTTTTTCTCCCTATTTTGCCCCTTTCTCTCTACTCCTGTTTTCCCCTCTCCCCTCTCTGTCTCCCCCCTCCTCTCCTTCCTTTTTTTGTTATGTTTTCCAGATCTCCACCTCCACGTTTTTTCTCTCTTTTTAGATCTATTGTGGAAATGACTCCCTAGTTCAAAATTAAGATGATAATTTGTAATAAATAGTGATTTGTTTGAATAGGTTTTACGTTGTCGTCTCAATGCTTGGAAAAAGAATGAATCACTGTGCCATTCAGCAAGGGAACGCCCTCTCAACTTGCGAAGAGATGCGGACTTGTTCAAGAGACTCAGTCGTTTGCCCCAAACCTCGCCGTTTTGGCCTCCTCAACGCCACTCATCACGATCCGGTCAGATGTCTCAGATGGCAGCTTGGATAAGGATTCTCAATTTTACTTTTTTTTGCTTAGGATTTCAAATTATCCAATTTTTTTATATATCGGTTTTAATTCTTTTTTTTAATTGATTTTCAGCCACCAAGCGGAGCTCTATGATTCAAAAGTAGGGTCTGATATTTTGGACAACCTTGGTGAGGAGGAGTTATCGTACAACCAGTGGCGGTTCTAGCCTATGGCAGGTTGGGCTCATGCCCGACCCAAATTTATGTTAAATAAATATCACCCACACTTTTCTCTCTCCTCTCTTCTCTTTTGCCCAGCCCAAAATTTTGTTAAAAAATACATTACTTACACTCTCATCTCTCTCCTCTCTCCATTTTTTTTTTTAAAATTCTTTTCCTTACACTCTCCTATCTCCTCTCTCTCCATTTTTTATTTTTTTCCTTACACTCTCCCTTTTTTTTTATTCTTTTTTCTTCTCTCCTCTCTATCTCTCTTTTTTTTCCGTTGTTTTCCTTCTATCTTCTCTCCCTTTTTTTTTTTTTTTTTTTTTCCTTCTCTCATCCCTCCTCTCTTTTTTTTCGTTTTTTTTCTTCCATCTTCTCTCCTCTCTCCTCTGTCTCTCTTCTTCTCTCCCTTTCTCATTTCTTCCTTTTCCTTCCCTCTTTTTGTTAGAAAAATATTACCTACATTACTTATGATTATTATAAAAAAAATTGTCTTGCACAAAGATAACTATTTCAGAAATTACGAAACATGATTGATAGGGCTATAGAGCTCGAGGTGGAAAGCTAAAAACGGATGTCATAATAAACGTTTATAAAAGGAAATATGGGGAGAAATGAGGTCACAACTGGTTTAAAAAAAACAAAAACAAAAACCTAGCTTTGCCAATTTTCTTCCTTCCCATTTCTCTCAAAATAAATATGGTTTTTTAAAATTAATGTAGTCCCCTATTTTATCTTTCTTTTTAATGTAAAATATTTTTTTTCTATTTTTTCTATTTTAATTTTTCTTTTGGTTTTTATTTTAGTTTTTGTATTTGTAGATATAAATGCATTTGAGGGTAAGGCTTACGTCTCCTCTCACTATGTAATTTTTTTTTCATGTTTATTAATGAAATTCACTCGTTTCGTCAAGTTTGTTATATAAATTTTGCTCGGTCAACTTTCGAATCCTGAAACCACCGCTGCATACAACTATAATATTTCATGATGTTACTAAATTGGAATTTATGGTCCATTCAGAAATTCAACCCTGGTTATGTTTCTACACAAGAATGGATTGTGAGATGTAGGAGATTAGGAAAAGAGAACAAAAAAGGAAGGAGAGGAGGAGAGACGAAGGAGAGAGGGGGAGAGGGAACCAGAGAAGAGAGAAAGGGGCAGAACAGGGAGATGGAGAGGTATTATTCGAATTTTAGTGTGTTTAAATAAAGGCTAGTTTCGCACATTTTCTTACTCAGTGCTATTATTCGAGAGATGCTGAAGATGATGATGCGGAATATAGCTGCTTCTTCTTCTTCTTATTGCACCGCAGGATATGGAGAGGTATGCCTTGTCTTCACTCTAACTCCACTGTTTTTGTTTTCGCCAACGATTACTTTGCTTTCCTTCACTCTCAACCTTCTAAACCAATCAAATCTACAAGAACCCAACCAGAGCCGCCAGTGAGAAACTCACCCAAAATCACAACTGTTGAGGATGCTTTCAGGACGTTTGATAGAATGCTTCAAATGCGTCCTCCGCCTTCAGTTCGTTTGAATCAAATCTTGACTCTAGTTGCGAAATTGAAACATTATTCGGTCGTCATCTCGTTGTATAACCAAATGGATTTGTCGGGAATTGTACCTGATGTTTATACCCGAACCATTCTCATAAATTGTTATTGTCATCTAAACCAAATGGGGTTTAGTTTATCTGTATTGGGAAAATTCTTCAAACTTGGTCTTGAACCAAATGTCTTTACCTTCAACACTCTGATCAACGGCTTTCTTCTTGAGAATAGAGTGGCGGAGGCGGCAACCCTTCTCCGAAAATGATGGGGGGGGTAATTGTCAGCCGGATGTGGTTACTTTCAACACATTAGTAAAGGGCTTTTGCATGAGGGGTAACAACCGTGCAGCTATTCATTTGCTTAGGAAGATGGAGGAAGGAGCTTGCAAACCTGGCCTAGTTGTCTATAACAAAATCATTGACAGTCTTTGTAAGGATACACTAGTTGATGATACATTGAACCTCTTCTCAGAAATGATGAGCAAGGGTATTGCCCCAGATGTCATTACCTATACATCCTTGATTCATGGAGTTTGCAAATTAGGCGAGTGGAAAGAAGCTACAAGGTTGTTGAATGAAATGGTGAGTCAAAATATCTTTCCAAATGTGTTCACGTTCAGCGTCTTGGTAGACACAATTTGTAAGGAGGGGATGGTCATGGAAGCAGAAGGTGTGGTTGAAATGATGATTCAAAGAGGTATTGAACCTAATACGGTTACGTACAGTTCACTCATGGATGGTTACTGTTGCCAGGAGAAATAGGAAAGGCACAAAAAGTTTTTGAACTAATGCTTAGCAAGGGCTCCATGGTTAATGTTGTTAGTTACAACACATTGATGCTTTTTCTCGATATGTCTCATAAGGGACTAGTTGCAAATACCGTTACCTATAACATTCTTCTGGATGGTTTTGGGAAAGCAGGTAGAATACAGGATGCACAAAAGTTGTTCTCTGAGATGCAAGCTTGTGGCCAACTTCCAAATGCTCAAACTTATTCTATTTCCTGGATGGCCTGTGTAAAAACCGACAACTTTCTAGGGCAATGCAATTGTTTGGAGAGATGGAAGTGAAGAAGTTGGATATTAATATTGTGATTTACAATATACTTATTGAAGGTTTGTGCATAGCTGGAAAAATTGAATCTGCAAGGGATCTGTTTTGTGGTTTATCATCAAAAGGACTTCAACCTAATGTGAGGACGTACAATATAATGATTAGTGGACTCTGGATCGCGGGCCTAACAAGTGAAGCAGAAAATTTGCTTATCCAAATGGAAGAGAAAGGCTGTTCTCCTGATGGTTGCACCTTTAACACAATTATCCGAGGGTTCATCCATGATAAACAGACATCAAGGGTGATGGTACTTATTCAAACAATGGTAGAGAAGGGTTTTTCTGCAGATGCATCAACAACGGAGTTGATAGTTAATTTACTGTTGAAAGATGAAGTGGATCCTGCTTTGTTTCCTTTGATAAAAAAATCACTGTGAAATTAATATGCATTTGTGGACAATGAAATTTGGAACTGCTGCACCTTCAACGACCATAAAGGTATTACAGTTGTTGTGCATATGGCAGGAGGTGAAAATGCCTTCTCACTTACATCCTTAATTTCTGGCATTAATTCTGTTTAAAGGGATATCTCTTTTGAACTTTTCGCTTTATCTATGATGATTTATTCCCTTGGTATTCCTATCACTTGGCATCTTGCAGTATATAGAAGGCCAAATATATAAATTTAGGTGTGCCTTCTCACGACTCTCCTAGCTTGAAAATGTTTCTACCAGAAATGTGTCTACTGTTTCGGGTATCAGAAACTTTAACATGCTTTAATTTGCAGCTAGTTTATGTCTTCTTTTCATATTTCCACCCGTACAGTAAGTAAAACTCATGTGTGTTTGTAAAGGCGTATATTTGTACAATTTGTGTAATTTTGGCATTGGTTTGATGGTACAGTTGCAGTTATTGTGATTGAGTTTAAATGAAATAATAAAATTTGACAGCATTTAATAATGGTTTTGTAATTTTCAGGTTTTTTTCGTGATTGTAAAATTACATCCTATTTTTTAGGCATTGGCCTTATGTAAATTAGATAAAATTATATTCTTATTTTACATATTAATAAACTATTTAATAGGCTTAAACTAAAGCTCCATATCACTACCACAATATTTGGGTAGGCACCATTTTTATTTGTGCTCTTTAACTTCAAAAGACACAAATAATTGTGCTTATAATCAAAGACCACGATGCAGCCACTTTTAAGTTGACAGTTTCCTATATAGGAGTTTCCATCAGCCACTTTTAAGTTGACGGTTGCTTATATAGAAGTTTCCGTTGCTATAGGACACTAATTTGTCACCTGGGTCAGACACTATAGAGCACTCAAAGATGCATTTGTGCTTGTATTCTGATAAGCTATAACTCAGCAACTTTATCAGTTTATTAGACATATATATTATTTTTGAAGGACTTTGTATCTGGATCAAACTTCTTGAGCAGCTGTACTAAGTCGAGGTCCAACTTATTCATGTTATTCATGTCAATCGTCCAGTGGTAAAACAGCTCAATCAAGTTCTAGAAGGGGGTTTTCTTGAGCAGCTTCTTCTGCCTTTCGTTGAGCTTGTCTTTAACGTCTATAATGATGCTATTGAAAGCATTGGCGTTGCACCAAAACTAGACATAGTTCGGGTGCTTTGCTTTCCAATCATAGGTTGGCTTTGATTTTGTCTTTTGAGCCATCATTTTGTGTCACGCCCCGAATTTTCAACAACAATTAATCTGCAAATTTAAACAGAACAACCAACAATCCGGGACGCGAAGCTCTGGAACCTTCAACAAAAGTACCTATAAATTTAAAATTTTCTTTCTTGATACAACACCACTGTTCCGAACCACAATGTTAATAATGACTCAACTCTTCTGAGTCATATATTACATTACAAACTTACATAATAAAATGAACAATCATCATATTACATAATCTGCTCAATAGAGCTCATTCACACAGCGGAAGTCTAACACTCACCAACACTCTCACACCACACTTTGCACTATGTGGAACCACCAATGAGCCTCCTGCTCCTCACCTTAATTCTCCTGCCCACGGTCTCTACCACCTGCAGGATTTTCCCCTACACCATTGAATAGTGCATCGGGTTCACCAAAATAACCCGGTAAGCTTTCTAAAGCTTGTATGAGTAAACCACGTCCAGAGTATAATATGTCAATTTACACATAATATACAACACATGCACTTTCATTAGCACACCACAATCCTTGTATAACCAAGGTAATCATATCATTAATATCACCACAAACACAATTCTTTTGTTTTATTTAAAGAACCTTTTCGATCACCACCTGTGACCACACCAAAACTCTTTATTTCAAAGTAGTTTTCACACGTCATTTATTTGACAGATAGAAGAGAGAATACTATGAACCTCTAATCTATAACACTACAAAACTCCAAAGTAGTGTTCACTCATGATTACACTCCAGTCATGAGTACTAGATAGCGCCAGACTAGAGCTCTAACTGTTCTTGGGTCTTGCTCCCTAGGGTAATTTATCCCTCATTATTTGCCACGAGAATGCCCACCTGACAAACTCAGAAGGGATTCAAGGTATTCTCACCTAAATCCGTCAACACCAAAACTCCAACACCAAAACAATATAAAATGTTGTTTCACATTAAACATTGTTTTATAGCCAAATACACCAATCACAATAATATATATTTATGTGGTTATTCACGAATGAATTTCCACCATACATCCACAACATATGTTATATGGTTAAACACCAAAATCTCCAATAATAATAATCAATTCAAAACAAAATAGGTTTCAATTACCTCATGAACCATTGAAGAGCAAGTTCATGTGTTTTAAATCAATTAAAACATTTTATAAAATCACAAACAACATGTTATTTATAGCCATTAACATTCTCCAAGGTCACATTATAATAAATACAATAATTCGTGATTTTACCCACGATTAGGATGGTTTTACTCACCTCTCGTCCAAGCTGCGTTTTAAACAACTTAACGAATCCTCAATCTCAAACCTCCACGAGCAACTCAATCTCCAATAGTACCTAAGCAAAGTACATAGCTCAACTTAGCACAAAACTCCAAAATCCAAGATTTCGTATCTAATGACGAAATTGCCCTTTGGACCAACCGGGATCCAAAGCGATCAAGTCTCGTCCGACCACTTCAAAACTGTGACATACGTGTTGTCGACGTCAAATCATGATCAATGACACCCATGGTCCAAAAGGTCACTATTTGGGTCCCGTGGGTCCCACATGTCTAACCGACACCCCAAAATCCGCCTTGGGCCCACAACCTCGGATTCCAAATCCAATCGCATCAATGGACTCTAAATAGTCCCGACATCACCCTGCAACAATTTGGGCCCCATCCAACAGTTCGGATAATTCTATATCGCACGATTGAATGACGATCGCTCGCTTTAACTTTGAAATTTGATAACTTAAGATCGGGATGTCCGATCATCAATCTGTCTAAACCTACAGACTCCTCACAACACCAGCTACAACATAATTAAAATTAGACACGATCCAACGGTCCGATCATCTCCGATCAATGGTCCAAATGTGTGAGGCTCCAATCGTCGATTAACGACGGAATCTCAACAATTTAAACATACTATCATGTTCAGTAACTCCAGGACTACATTCTGTCTCTGAAACCCTAACTCAGAATCCCCACCATGCGCCGCCACCGCCCGGTGGTTCGGGTACCATTCCGCGAAGACCAATCCTGAATCGCCGTTAAGACCTGCACCAAAATGTTCATAATACTGAGTAGAACAACTTTAATTCTTACCTCAAGGTCCAATTCGAAGTGTAAGTGGCTCAAACTGTCGGTTGAAGTTGTTGAATTCACTGTTGACGAACCAACTTCACAGCGTCTCTCTGACTTCATCGCACCTCCGATGATTCCAATTCTTCTTGAGTTATGCTCACGAGATAGCAGGATTTCTATCTGGGTTGGTGGTGTCGATCACCTCCACCGTACACCGCCGCAGCAGCAGCTGGAAATCGCCTCTCCGATGAGCTTTCAAACCTCCGGGGACGAAAATGAAAATTCTGCTTGCACAGTGATCCCTCCACAATTTATAAACCAAAATCGTCACTGTTTAGTTTTGCAATTAAGTCCCTGAAACTTCAAACGAGCATAACTTCTTCATTTCAACTCGGATTCACGAACCGTTTGCGCCTACGCGTTCGTGAGATCAAGCTCGATCTTCCAATTCAAAAATCATAATTTTCTCACTTCAATTTCTTGTACTTCCTTTGAAAAATCATAAACTTAATCATAAAGGTATTTTTGTCCCAATTTGATTAAACTCACTTAATTCCAATATTTTTACATCAAACCAAATTCATACAACACCCAAAATAGTCACACGACTTAATAAAGATTTTCCCCAAAAATATTAAAACCAAATATTATTTTTGAGGTCATTACATTTTGATTCTTGGCTTTCGTTGGTTTTGAGCTTCCTTCTTTTGTGGTGTCATTTCTTGCTCCATTTGTGATCTGAAACAAGAAGGGATGAAAACACTATTAGGACAAGTAGAGATAAACTACAAGGAAGAAGTATAAATAGTTGATGAGAAAATAGAAAACAGAAACTACAGTGCAATTTGTGGTTCACGGAAAACTGCAATGCAATTTTCGTTAATGCAATGCAGCTCATTGCATTGCATTAATGCAAACTGCAATGCATTAATGAAAACTGCAATCCAGTTTGCGTTAATTCAATGCAGTTTGTAGTTCATTGCATTGCATTAACGCAAATTGCATTGCATTGCAATTTCCATGAACGCAATGCAGAAGACAAAAATATTTGATGCTCTTCCTCTTTTAAAAGGAGCAATCCAAAAGGCAAAACATCAAACATAATAGACATATAATAGGAGATATCCAAAACACAAAATATAACAGAATGCTTCCATCAACTTGACATGAAATGGAAAGATCAGGAAAGTCAGAACAAGAACTACAAACTAAACCGGAAACTGCAGTGATATATTCTCTTTTCTCTCACTGCGAATGATGCCAAAAGAGTTTCGCTCACAAGCTCCGTCTCATTTCCAAATGGAAAAATCATGAAAGTCTAAACCCTAAAGAACGACAAACTAAACCGTGCAATTTCCCTTTTCTGCAATGCAGAAAAGAGTGCCGCTCGCAAACTCCGTCTCTTCCTCTTTCTATGGTGAGTTTTTGGTTTTAGAGGTTTGAAACCAAAACTAAACCCAAAACCTAAACTATATTGCAAAATGAAGAATGAACAATAGGATAGAGCGTTGATTTTCTTACCATTTTTTGTCGAAAAAGAGAATGAAGAATCGTCTTCGATCGTTGGTTGTCGTCGTCGTTGATGTAAATGATCGTATGAGATTTTGGGAATTTTTGTGGAACTGTTGAAGCGGTTTATGGAGTTGAAGATGAAAGGTCGCGTGAAGGGGGGTTAGGATTCAATTTGAGTGTCTGTCATTTCTGGTTAAGTTTTGGGTCTTCTGATGTCGTTTTGACAGCTGGAGGTTTTTGGTGAAAACTAAATCTTGAAATTTGACAATAATGGCATACTATGTTGCACCGATATGGATACGGGTACGGCGATACGATACGACACGATACGTCGATACGGCAAATCTCCAAAAAGTAGGATACGGGTACGGCACCGATACGGCGATTAAAATAATATATATTAAAAAATTGAAAATTGATATTTCATCCATATATCATTAGGCTGTACAACTTCATTCAAATTTGATATTTCTTTTCCGATTCTTTATATTTTTTTAGGCTGTACAGCTTTTTTTTCACCCAAACATATCATGACCCAAAACCCATTAATACTATTTTAATGGATGGCAGAGCATTTCCTAATTCCTACCCTCAGTCAATGGCCAAGATTGGATCTGTGATGAATCTAGTGATGAATCCAACGGTCAGCTCATCTCTCTACCTGTCCTCTTGTGTAGATGAGAAGCTCAAAACCCAGCTCTCCTATCCGATAAAACCAAAGAGCCCCAAACGGTCTCACAGCTTCTCACAAAGGCTCTCTTTTTCACTCTTTGTCTGTCTCTCTGGCTCCAGAAAAACAGAGCAAAAACCATGACTTCGTCTACATCTCGTGGCTCTCTCTTTCTCTTCCTTCTTCCTTCTTCCTCTTCTTCTTCTGTTTGAAATTCAATGTTTTAATTTTACATTTTAACCCCAAATATTAATTAACTTTCAAAATCACAAACAAATATTCCAAATATTTTCATTTTTACTCCCTATGTATCGGTGCAGGATCGCGACTTGCATTCGAGACCGTATCAACCACGTATCGGAAAGTCAACATGTTATAAAAGTCTACGATACTCCACGTGGCGTATCGGCACCGTATCTTTATCTGCGCGTATCGGATATGCGCATACCCCAAAAAACCAACGTATCGGTGCAAAGAGATGGCATATGTCGTAATTTTTTTAATTATATTTTTGTAAAATAAGGTACTACATTTTGGTCTTTGGGCTTATACTAATTAGATGAAATTGTATTCATATCTTCCAAATTAGTAAACTATATTGTGTTTTAAAACTAAAGCTCCCTATATTCTATTCGTAGTCAACACACAAAAGACAATCCTGCTTAATCATTTGCATTAATAAATTTATGACAATAGTTTATTTGACATTAATAATACTACAACTTTTGACAATAGTTTTTCAAATTTTAGACACTATTGATGTGATGACATGAAAATAAATTTTCATAAAAATAGAAATAGTTCAAATAAAAAAATAAATTTATTAAGCGGGTATACTTTTTCCAAAGGAAGAAAGTTGTGCCAAGTGACAAAACGGTTTTAATGAATTAACCATTGATAAAAGCAAAAGAGATCTGTTTGAAAAGAAGAAATTCAGGAAAGGAAAATCTCCCCATTTTATAATAGCATAGACGTTGTGCTTTATATATATATATACCATAGATATGCAATTTTGAGTTTGTACTTGGTCACAAATGGTGGTCAATATTTGTATGTTTGATTACTCTGTTTGTTATTGGGCCTCTTGTACCAAATGAAAAAAAAAAATTGTTTTTGAGATTTCTGTGTTACTAACTCACATGTTACAATATATGGATGTCTGAGGAGTTTATATTTTAAGGTATAATATTAATAAATAAAGTACGTCTAATTAGATTAGTGAGATCACATAACGGTGTTATATAAGGCCAATTTAGAATTACTATCACCTTTTAAAATAACTGCTTCTATTGTGCTTTGAAAATAATCAATTGTAGTCATACCAACAAATCACTTCAATGAGGAGATGGAAGCCTAGCCATTAGGTTTATGTAGAATACTTCGTTAGGACCCTCGGAATATACATTGACATATTGGGTTCGCATAGGGATTGGGGTCGGGAAATGGGTGGCTGGGGCTGATAGTTTTAATTATTATTTATTTTAAAATTTCTTATACGGAGGTTGGCTCCACTTGCCACGTTACCCGCTCAATGGATGGATAATTATCCATATGTACAAAATTATAAAAATACTTCTGCCACATCATCAAAATTAACATATTTTTGGATGGAGTTGACGGGAAGGGGCAAAATGAGTCACCAAACTTCCGTCAATTGATGAAACTGGATCATTTTGAGTTTGAGGGGTAAAGTGGGATTTGACCAACAATTCAGGGGTATTTGTGTAATTAAGTCTAAATAATTAGAAAGGGACCGGAAAGCGGATGGTTCCAATTCCAAAGCCATGGAGGAGGCTGTTCTGTGCACACTCCAACAAGTAGAAGTTGTCAAAAAGCGTGTTTGAATGAAGTTCATTTAGAATTTTAGTGTGTTTAAATAAAGGCTAGTTTTGCACATTTGTGTCAGTGCTATTATTCGAGAGATGCTGAAGATGATGATGCGGAATATAGCTGCTTCTTCTTCTTCTTATTGCACCAGCAGGAGATGGAGAGGTATGCCTTGTCTTCACTCTAACTCAACTCTTGTTGTTTTCGCCAACGATTACTTTGCTTTCCTTCACTCTCAACCTTCTAAACCAATCAAATCTACAAGAACCCAACTAGAGCAGCCAGTGAGAAACTCACCCAAAATCACAACTGTTGAGGATGCTTTCAATGTGTTTGATGGAATGCTTCAAATGCGTCCTCCGCCTTCAGTTGTTCGTTTCAATCAAATATTGGGTCAAGTTGCGAAATTGAAACATTATTCGGCCGTCATCTCCTTGTATAACCAAATGGATGTGTCGGGAATTGGACCTGATGTTTATACCCTGACCATTCTCATAAATTGTTATTCTCATTTGAACCAAATGGAGTTTAGTTTATCTGTATTGGGAAAATTCTTCAAACTTGGTCTTGAACCAAATGTCTTTACCTTCAACACTCTGATCAACGGCTTTCTTCTGGAGAATAGAGTGGCAGAGGCGGCAGCTCTTTCCCAGAAAATGATGGGGGCAGGTAATTGTCAGCCGGATGTGGTTACTTTCAACACATTAGTAAAGGGCTTTTGCATGAGGGGTAACAACCGTGCAGCTATTCAATTGCTTAGGAAGATGGAGGAAGGGGTTTGCAAGCCCGGCCTAGTTGTCTATAACACAATCATTGACAGTCTTTGTAAGGATACACTAGTTGATGATGCATTGAACCTCTTCTCAGAAATGATGAGCAAGGGTATTGCCCCAGATGTCATTACCTATACATCCTTGATTCATGGAGTTTGCAAATTAAGCGAGTGGAAAGAAGCTACAAGGTTGTTGAATGAAATGGTGAGTCAAAATATCTTCCCAAATGTGTTCACGTTCAACGTCTTGGTAGACACAATTTGTAAGGAGGGAAAGGTCATGGAAGCAGAAGGTGTGCTTGAAATGATGATTCAAAGAGGTATTGAACCTAATACATTTACGTACAATTCACTCATGGATGGTTACTGTTTGCGAGGAGAAATAGGCAAGGCACAAAATGTTTTTGAACTAATGCTTAGCAAGGGCTCGATGGTTAATGTTGTTAGTTACAGCATATTGATAAATGGATATTGTAAGCTTAAAAAGATTGATGAGGCCATGATGCTTTTTCTGGATATGTCTCATGAGGGACTAGTTGCAGATACCGTTACTTATACCAGTCTTGTGGATGGTTTTTGCAAAGTGGGTAGAGTACAGAATGCACAAAAGTTGTTCTACGAGATGCAAGCTTGTGGCCAGCTTCCAGATGCTCAAGCTTATTCTATTTTACTGGATGGCCTGTGTAAAAACCAACAACTTTC